>JALPQI010006329.1:0-43171 GCA_025490895.1 Thaumatotibia leucotreta
CTGTTTCTTAATGATTTCGTGGAATTTAATTATTTTATTCATACGAAAAACGCTGTTTTTAATTTTATTTTATGTATACATATACCGCAAGCATTATTATGAACCATTATTGCCCATTTTATCAAAATGTTTAATTTATATAACAAAAAAATACCATTTTGCGTTGTAAAAATTCTCTGGAGAAAATTCGCGGAGAACGTTCTCCGTAATTTACGCCGGTAATTTACCGTAATTTTGGTAATAAACTAGTTCCACTAGTCACATGTTTATGTAATTTTCAGGTCAGATTATTATTACTAAATTAAGTACTATTCTGGAAAAAAAATATGAAAAAAGTAATAACTTAAAACACTTTCTCCATAATTACCCGCCCGGAGAACTTTACCGAGAAAGTTACCCGATAGTTCTCTTTGTTCTCGTAATTTACGGTAACGGCACATCACTAACCACCACCTAACTAGACAAAGCTGAAATGTATTTTTTATTCCAGTAATCATCATACACCATTTTGACGATGAGTATTCTGATTTCAGATCCAGGGCCAACTGCAGGTGTCACAATAATTATGTGTAGATGCATCAGGCTCACTTCCAAGCAACACACACAACGTCAAGCAATCTTCCTATATCCATGTATAAAACCAGAAAAACGTAAAACAGAAATAATAAATGAAAATAATATGATATTATGTAAATAAAACACTGAATTTAAAAATTGATGTTTTCTTTATCTATGTATTCCGCACGTGATTAGAATGGGAAGGAATCTAATAATTAAAATGACTAGAAATATCTAATATAATATAATTGTATCTACATATAAAAACTGAAGTCATCTAATAGATTCCGTCCCAATCTGATTGGACACCTATTAGGTTAGGACATCCAGTCCCGTTTTTTAGTAGGTAGTATAGGCTATTTCAGATCGAACCATGCCAAAAATACCGGAACTGGATGCCATAACATCACCTGAAAACGTTTTTGGTGAGTAAATATATAAGGTCACCAAAATTAAACCTAGGTTGGTAGTTCAGGGACCAATACCACAAAACTTTACAAGCATACCTACAAATCTACAAAATTGACAATTATTTGTTTTGGAATTTATACAATTTTGTAGAATTATACGCTTGTAAAGTTTTGTGGGATAGGCCACAGGTTTTATTTATTTATTACTGAAAAAATTGTAATTATAGGTAAAGTATCATTAAAAAAATAAAAAGTCATATAATTTAAAGTAAAAAATATATTGAAATTACGAGATTTGAACCTTGGTCCTAATGAATGTGCGACAGACGGTCATCCAACTAGCCTAATCCAAGTCCAATACACGTTCCGAAATAAGCAATCGGTTTCGTAAACGAACAAGGGTTTGAATGTGTGTGTGCATACTGCGCAGCCGCGGCAGCGTTTCGTATTTATTCATATAAACTTATTTGGTAAATTAAACCTCACCTGAAATTTAGTTGGCTACATTAGAAACAGCAGTTTATTTGCGGCAAACATATTACTTATTAAAAATATATCTATTATCATACATAAAATATAAAAATACGTAGAATTCGCGCCACCTAGGCACTATAACGCCATCTATTGGCGTTGTAGTGCCTAGCTGACCGTGACATTCCACCTTAAATTACGAGTGCGTGTTGCATGCTAGTTCGGATTTTTTCCCATACGTTATTGATCTCTACAATTGTTACTATACGTTATTATTCATTTGAACCGTGACTATCATAATTATAATACAATCTTAAAAATGTGCCATGGAAGCAAACCACGGACACATGTCAGAAACACACACATAAGAAGCACCTTCAAAGTAAGACCTATCCAAGATAAACTACAGGAAAGCCGTCTGCGGTGGTACGGACACGTTATGAGGCGACCATCTGACCACATGACCAGAAAAGTTCTGGATATCGAAACTAAACCCCGAGGATTAGGAAGACCCCGAACTACATGGATGTCCTTAGTGAATAAAAACCTAAAAGAAGCCCAAGTCGATAAACAGACGACCCAGGACCGAGCTACCTGGAGACGCATGATAAGGAGGGCCGACCCCAAATAAAAATGGGAAATGGCCAGGCAAAGAAGAGGAATCATACGAGGGACACAGTCAACAGTTTTGTTAAGAAAGGTATCATATAAATTTAAGGTACGGCAAAACGGACGAAATTGAAAACAATTTTTTTTTTCCTTTTTATTGTTTTTAATTTTATATTTTTCTTTGTGTGTACTTGCCTAGCCTACGCAGAATTTGTACTTTTAGTGAAGTTAATTTTTATTTAGTTTCTATTTATGAGAACATATAATTGGCCTCTTGTTTACAAATGTTGTTGCCTAAGAATGTTTAATGTGCTGTTGGTTTTCCAATAAATAAATAATAATAGTGCATTGTGTATTAAGGGCGGTTAATAAGAAATTGTGAACGAGTGTGAAAGTAAAGCCCAAGCCGAAGGCGCGGGCTTTACTTCACACGAGTTCATAATTCTTGTACCGCCCGTGGCACACACAATGTTTTTCATCACACCTGTGAGGCAAAATAAGTAAATAAAACAATATATTTTCACAAACTACTCTAAAAAGGTCTAAATCATTTCTCAAAAACAGGGATGTCTTTTTATCATTTTTATAACAGAAGTCCCGGCGCAGCGCGCGCCGCCGCCGCCGCCCGCCGGCGTGGCAGCGGGCGGCGCGCCAGTGCGACGTAATGTTGTATGAAAATTAAAAAAAAAGTCATTACGGCCATGGGCATAATATAGCTCATTACGTTCATGCATGCCTGCTTGTAATATCAGCATTTACGGCCAGGTGTGATGAAAATAATAATAAATTATCATCTCATACAAAAATCACCACTGCGTCACGTTTTTTAGGGATACAAAATAAGACAAACGAAATGAATTTTGATCCCTCTATATTCGTACAGTGAGAACAGCAAAGCCAACGGTAGCATTACCTGCCAAAACCATGCGACCTGCTTGCTGGTGCGCGTGTAGTGGCGGTAGATGGTGTTGCGCTGCCAGTCGTCCACGTCCACCTCCTGCATGCCGCACAGCATCAGCTCCAGCTCGCGCTCGTCGAAGTACTTCAGCCACTCTAGTGGAACCACCTGAAAGAGACAAATCAACAATACTTTTCTCAAACATGCAATGAAATATTGTCTTTACGTTCCTTAAAATGGGCTGGGAAGTATCGCTTTTTGGGCGCAACAACTCGATAGGGCCGTAAAGGGATATCATATTATTTTATAAGTCTAGGACTGCAAAGTACTTAACTTTTTTTAATTTCGACATCTTTTTTTTGTATTTCATTGTATGTTTGAGAAAAGCACTATACATGCCTCGGCGTGAAAACGGATTCCGTATATACCCACTTGGCCGGAAATCCTCATTTTCCCGGCCTCTTATGTAATGTACTATTAGTTTCGATCAACGGTTCTCAAACTTTTTAGGTGAAGGAACACTTTTAGAAGGTGAAATTTTTGATGTAGATCCAAATAAAAGGTCGGTTGGTTATCTTAGGTGCACTTTTTGTAGCTACAGGCCTAAACCAACCTAAGTCGCGTCGTTAAAGGTTGTCTCGAGTTCGTCGCTGTTAAACTGTGGGCCAGACATTATAGAACAACAGATTTTTTTGTTCTCTCGCGGAGCGTCTACGGAGGCTTAGATGGTTTTTGGAATGAACTGTCAACTATACGTTGTTAGTTTAAGACATATAGCAGAACCTTATAGATACACGTGAAAGATGGTGCGACGTGTGTATTGTAGGGTAGTATTACTTTATCCACAAACCCCTTTAAATGTGTGTGATTCCTCGCAAATGGATTCAAAACTTACACTGGATGTTAGAAGAGGCGCATAAAAATAAAAGCATTAAAGATTGTGTCTCATCTAATGATGATCTTAGGTATAAGATGATTTAGAGCTAAATTTACCTCGTTAAATCCGTCAAGGAATGCAGAAGTTTGTTCTTCGATCCCGCGTGTCATGCGCCACTGCGTGACCAGTTGCAGGTACTGTTCTTTATTTGACTGTAAAATACACAATACGTCCAGTTACAAACAGATTATTTATAGTTTACTTTTCTTGGATTAAAACTATTTGAAACACGTCGCAAATTTTCCTTCTAGTAAAATCGAATAAGGCGTTAGTAAAGTAGTGTGCTTGTTCTAACTAAATATGGTATAGATACTATAGATACAGAGGAAATAACTCACTTCAGATACGCGTTCTTTGTCGCCGCTGGGCTTCAGTTCGTGGTGTATCACCTGCCCCAACACTTCGAAATCCACGCTGAACCACATTTCAAGGCCACACTCGTCAATATTGTTATCCCTTATCCAGACCAACGAATTATAGAATTCCGGATCGATTGATTCAATGTCTTTCATAGTTAGTTTCTTATTTAACATTCGCTTGTAGAAAGGCATAGTAAATCCGGAATAAATAAATCTGCCGTGGTATAGGGCCATGGCTATGAATCTTCCTATGAATTTGAAGTAGAGAAGGTGGTCGGGATTGACGTAGCTGGCAGGGTTGATCTGCAGACTGTAGTTGTTCTTGTTGGCGTACTCGAAGAGGCAGTACATGGGGTTGAGCACCTCGTGGGAGAGCAGGAAGAACCACTCTCGACTGACGCCGCCGTAGTCGAGGCCTTCTTCGCCGCGGAATATTATGTACAGTCGTCGGCGTAGCTCGTACGCGGGGAGCCTCATTATCTACAATAAAATAAAAATAATTAATACCCCTGCAAAAAAATCAAGTCCAACACAACGCATTGCGCATGCAAAGTTAAGAAAACGATAGCTCTGAGAAATGTTTGACTTCATAGATATAAGGAATAAATACCTAATTCCCTTATTATCATCATCATATCAGCCGAAAGACGTCCACTGCTGAACATAGGCCTCTCCCAAAGATTGCCACAATGACCGGTCCTGCGCCACTCGCATCCAGCGGACTCCTGCGACCTTCACCAGGTCATCATTCCCTTATTATGTATTATTGATATTTCACACCCATAGTGGAAGGATTGTTCTTCCACTTGTTTAGCGAGCATGATGCTTGGACGGATTAACCGCATATACTAGCCAATATAAGCATGCCACTAGATTATAGCTTTATCGTCATCATCATATCAGCCGAAAGACATCCACTGCTGGACATAGGCATCCCCCAAAGATTGTTAAAATTACCAGTCCTGCGCCACCCACATCAAAAGCTTACTTAGAACTAACTCTGTTGCTTTTTGGGGCCAGGCCTGACACAAAGACAAGCCTAAGCATTTCTGAAAAATAAATGATTCATATACGTAGTTCTCGCGTTTATATAAACGATTCATATACGTAGTTACTGCAGCTGTGGCCGGGTCGCATCCCGGTGGGACGGTCGTTGTGCCGTCATTTGGGGACGGTGATACGGTATGGTGAGAGGCAGTTGAAGGAAAATTTGCCATGGGCATGGCGAGAGAAATGAATCAAAAGCGAAACGTCAATCTGACCTGGTGATAGGAATCCTCGAAGAGAGTCTGCCGCGACAGCGTTATCTTGATATGACTGGGCAACGCGTTGCTCTGGCAGAGGTAGCGGAACTGGCTGAGCTTCCAGCGGAAGGAGCGCTCGTAGGCGCGCGGCACGCCGTAGGCGCCCTGCGGGCCCTTGGGCGCGCCCGGCCGCGGGTCCTGGAACGTCGTCGTGCGCGTGTTGTGGTCCACGAAGTAGCGCGTGCCTTCCTCCGTGAAGCGGATCTCCCAGCCGCCCGGCAGCGCTTCCTCTAGCGCGCTCACTTCCTGGCCCTGCCGATGCGAGACGACCGTCGGGTTTTACAATCTTAACATTGGACCTCCAGCTTCGTAGGCAGGGGCACTAACTAATAGGCTACAAAGGCTGACCATGTTGAATAATGTTTAAATCAAGCTAGGCGGTTATTAAATTTACAGTATAAATTTTAATTTTTAAAATTCAATTTGGTAACACTTTTGTTAAAACATTACGACGCAGCGTGTTATAGCTTTGAGTTTATTTATTCAAAATGGTGTTTATTCAATCATTCTACAGTCAGCGGAAAATACTTTGTAGCATGGTAGTCAAATAGTTCGGTACATCATGTATAAAGAAAAAGCTACATGGGACTATTTTACAAAACAAAGAGAGGACGAGAAATAACCGCCAGGAACTTAGCGTATTTTATGAATTTATGATGCAATAAATCGCCAGAGACCGTTTGCGGTCGGTACCCGCGTCTTTTTAAAAAAAAAAAACACGATAACCTGAGAATCAGAATCACGAGCTGATTCAATCTAAATGACAAAATAACAATGTCCTTAGAAAAAAAAAAACATGACACCATGTTTTCTGTATGAACTTGCTACGGGCATCGCGTAACGGAAATATTTACTATTATTAGAATCGACTCGGCTCCCGATTCCTATTCGAATGAGCTCAAGCGATTCCAAATCCGGAAGAACTAGATTTTCGGGATAATTTCTGAAAAACTCTCACCTGCGTCCTCGGGTCCTCCCACTGCGTAGTGCGGTTCTTATGGTTGACGTAGTAGACGCGGCCGTCGGGCTGCATGCGGCGCTCCCAGCCGGCGGGCAGCGCGCCGAGCGAGTCGTCGGGCGCCGCCACGGGACCCGCGGCCGCGGCGGGCGGCGCCGGGCTGGCGGCCAAGGGGCCCGGCAGGGAGGGCCGCGGCGCCGAGAACCCTTCCGGCGGGGGCCCGGGTAGGCTCGGTCGACCTGCGCATTTCGAATCCTTGTATTCAAATCATGTCGAACAATTGGAGCTAAATTCCAAACATCACATCATCAGCCTCTTTTAGTCCACTGCTGGACGTAGGCCTCTCCTATTAACTATGAGTATAGACGCATCAGGAGGTAAATGCCCGGATTGGCGATCCAAACATCACAGCTGACATTTAGCGTGACTAAAAAACCAAGTTTATTTATGAAAAATTAGTGGCCATATCTAAATCTGGAATATCCAATATTTCGGTGTAAAGATGACGATACGTAGGATGCCCTGAAAATTTCGGGAATTTAATACTTAGGAACGTATATTTGACATGTGTTATACCTCTTTCTTACAAGCATAGTCTCATTATTCGAAAACACTGGCCACTTAGAAAAAAAAAACAATGTCCGAATTTCAATTGTTTTTTAAAGTCATTGAGTCGCTCGTGAAAATGGAGCTGTCCCGCGAAAGTTTTAGAGCAATGATTTATTATGACTTTAAAAGTGGATTAACACAACAACAATGTGGAGACCGATTAACTATTGCTTTTAGTAGTGAAGCACCTTCAAAGACGACCATATACAGGTGGTATTCGGAATTCCAACGTGGCCGTGTGTCTCTTGCGGATGACGTACGTGAGGGTCGACCGAAAACGGCCGTTACCGATCAAAACATCGATGTTGTTCGCCAACTGATAAAGGAAGATAGGCATGTTACATATCGGGAGATTCAGGAGACTTTAGGCATTGGAATGAGTCAGGTACAAGTTATTTTACAACAAGAGTTGGGCGTGCGGAAGTTATTTTCCCGGTGGATTCCTCACTTGTTATCTGACGACCAGAAAACGGTACGTGTCAATTGGTGCCGCAAAACTTTAAAAAGATTTAATGGAGGAAGCTCAAATGCCGTTTTTAGTATTGTGTCAGGTGACGAATCATGGATTTACGCATATGAGCCTGAATCGAAAAACCAATCTCGAGTTTGGGTTTACGAAGACGAACCGAAGCCGACAAAAGTTGTTCGTTCTCGCAGCACGATCAAAAAAATGGTAGCCACGTTTGTCTCCAAATCGGGTCACGTGGCGACTATCGCTCTTGAAGATCGAAGAACTGTCAATGCCGATTGGTATATAGGCGTTTGTTTACCGATTGTTTTTGCTGAACTGCGAAAAACTAACCCTAACCGCCGTATTATACAACACCATGATAATGCCAGCCCTCACACCGCTCAGAAAACAGACGACTATCTGAAGGGCGAAAACGTCTAATTACTGGACCATCCTCCGTACAGCCCCGACCTAAGTCCCAACGATTTTTTTACTTTCCCGAAAATAAAGAATCGGTTGCGTGGTCAGCGTTTTCAGACCGCGGAAGAAGCAGTCGACGCTTATAAAATGGTCATTTTGTCAACCCCCACTTCAGACTTCAATAACTGTTTTAAAAACTGGTTTCAGAGAATGAAAAAGTGTATTAAACACAAAGGAGAATACTTTGAAAAACAATAAAAGTACTTTTATTTCATTAAAATGCGTATTTTTTCCGATTCCCGAAACTTTCAGGGCAACCTACGTAGCGCTCACACCTCGCGGCGCTGTATTTGTACTTATACGAACTTGACGCCATAAGCGCCATCGACAATCCGATCCCTTTACCCAGACAACGTCACAAATCCTATTAAGACTTTTAAACTCAAGTATGTCAGCTCCACAAGTTTTGTTGAAGTTATGCTCCCATTCTCCACATCACCAGTCTCTCTCAGTCCACTGCTGGACGAGCAGGTTGCTGATCGCAGTAGTGTATCCGCTATAATGACGCTACTGCCTGTCATCAATCGTCTATAAATAAATGGTCCGTGATACTTCTCCCTTAGTTGACTCATACGACACCCACGGGAATCGTTGGGGTGGCTAAGAATGTATTCTACTGTCGTCATAATATGTTATGTATGACCCTCCGAAACATGTTAGTGACAAAAAATACCTAAGTTCAAAGTTGATTTTCTTAATGTTGATATGCGACACAATATTTTGAATTCATAGAATGATCGATTTGATCGAACAGTGTTACGGACTGGTGAAGTAAAGAAATTCCCCATGTTCCTTGAGTGTATACACATTATACGCGAGAGTCCAAACTACAAACTTTGTTGGAAACATTCCCGGTTCCGCCGACGTCTTGAGATTCAGATTAGAGAGCTCGTAAGTTTTTTTTTTTCTACGAACGCTACTACGTATTCACGTGTATACGAATAATAATATGCTAGGTCAAAATCGAAGTAAGCTTGAATTCATTAGTTAGGAATGTTAGGATACAATAAAAAGCGATAAGCAATCATAAATATTTGTACAATGAATCTAGAACGATTTTTATCGAAAACGCATCCAATTCTCCCATCGATAATATTTGTAAAATACACACGACAACGTCAAGCGCTGATAATAACCGTACATGGTTTTAGGCATAACTAAGTTCGCAAATAAAATATATGTATGTACCTAAGAATATGCAAATCAATTTCGCACACATACCCAAATAGTACTTTAGATACTTGATAAGATAATATAACAGATAACGCGAATTATAATTACAACTGAAGTGACACGACAATATGTATATGGAATATACTTGTACATTAGAAACAGACAACATTTTAGTATTTGCAGTTTTTGTAATGTATTTATACCTTGAGCGTGAAAGTCGTGAAACATTTGTGAAACCACACCACTGAAGAAACAAACCAAATTATGACATATTTTGACCTCTATATTTTAAGCAGTCACACTATTATTTAGGTACTATAAATTATATATAACTATTAGATGTCAAATGCCAAAGGAAAAAGATGAATGGCGTAATCGATGTTCCTTTTCTAAACCGGGCCCAGGCGGCTTTTCAAAAACAACCATCTTTAGTTTCAGCAAAGGGAAAGCGAAATTGTATCAGCAAATAACATGGATTGTGCTATAAGCTTCGTGGTAAATTTGGCTAAGCTAAGAATTCGAATATAAAATCGTGTCCAGATTACGCGAATTTTAGAGAGTTTGCTACCCGTAGTGTTTAGTGGATAGTTAGGCAGCATACCACGTCTGATAAATGAATAGACCTGGCTACCCTGATAATATATGAGATAGGTATAGATAGATGGCCGCGTGGTAACGGCAGTAAGAATGTATTTGACACCACGACCGATTGATATGTGACAGATACGGATAAGGAGTCACCGGCTGATTGAAGAATGGCCTTGATCTCATCCAGCTGCCTGGTGCGGGAGTACAATAATCACTGATTGCCCTCACATGTAACTGGTATAAGTTACCAGGTTGTGGGTACAAGAAACGCTGGTTGCCCTAACGTGTGACAGGTATAGTTGTTTACCGGTTTGTGGTTCATGCGTCTCATCCTGCTGCTGGTGAGGCGGGTGCGGTGGCTGCGGGTGAGGGTACAGGAACCGCTGGTTGCCCTGCGCGACTACGTGGCGTCGCTCGCCACGCCAGTGCTGCAATGACAATCATAAACGTTTTAGAAACAACCATAAATCTGATTAACCGATGGACCGGAGATAGTTAGTTAGTTTTACTGGGCTTTTTCCGCAACTCGACAACCATTGTGCCTTTTTTGCGTGATAGCGAGGTAGCCCTATTCCAACTATCCAAGCTCCTCTACGAAACTCAGTGTATGTTTCAGGTTGCTAAATGCCTCCTTTAGTGTCTGTGGAGTCCCCAAGTGCCTACTCCTGTATACCTCTACCTGTTTACAATCTAGAAGAATATGTTTTGCTGTTTCCTCCTCTTCCATGCAGGCCCTGCACATAGGGCTATCTGTTTTGCCCATATTGTGCAGGTGTTTGTTTATGGACCGGAGATGCGACGACAGTTAGTTGCCTTTCGTTTCACGATTCAAGATTGAGCGATCGCGATTGGCATCTTGGGTACGCACTAGACCGTATTGTCGACATATACCTGGAACCTGGCGAGGCGCTCGGTGTCGGGCCGCTGCCACGTGGTGGTGCGCGTGTTGTGGTCCACGTAGTAGACGCGGCCGCGCGCGTCGCGGCGCACCTCCCAGCCGGGCGGCAGCGGCTGCGGACGCTCCCAGGACGTCGAGCGCGTGTTGTGGTCCACATAGTACCTGTCCGATAGTCAAGTTAGAACGTTTTTAGCACACAATAGAAATATCCTAGCCGTCCATCTCACGAGGTAGCGTGTTTTTTATTTAAGTAGTTTGACAGGTATGTCAAGACCATGTTCGTAACTCCACAAAATCTGAGAGTAAGGGCGATTCTCGCTTTTCTGCATTCTAAGACAGATTTGGTCTCAATATTTACTATACGAATATACTCTGTCCAACCAGCCTGTCAGTAGAAAAAGGCGGCAAATTAAGAAAATTAGGTCGGGGAGTTGGTCCTTAGAAAATTTGAATTTTCCGCCTAATTCTACTTACAAGCTGGTTAGACAGATTATGTTTCAGCAAACAATTTGATAAGGAGCTTGACCTATCTTCGATCGTAGACGTCGTATCGCATCTCCCACCAGCTCTACCGCGTCTCTCACCAGGGGTTCCTCGGAACGTCCGCCGCTGGGTGGATCCCGCCGTTGCTTATAGGCGAGGCGGCGGCCCGGGCGGAGGTTAAATATTATTCATAAGGAGCCTGAGCAACCTTCGGCCGTAGACGTCGTATCGCATCTCCCAGCCGCCGGGCAGCGGTTCCTCGGGAGCGTCGTCTGCCGCCGGATGGATCGCGCCGTTGCTCATAGGCGGCAGCTGTAGAATATTGATAAGGAGCTTGTGCTACCTTCGGCCGTAGACGTCGTATCGCATCTCCCAGCCGCCGGGCAGCGGTTCCTCGGTAGCAGCGGCGGCGGGCGCGGGCGCGGGTGCGGCGTCGGCGGCGGGCGGTTCGGCGTGCGACGGGCCCGCACCGTCCGCCGCCGGGTGGATCGCGCCGTTGCTCATAGGCGGCGGCCCGGGCGGAGGCTGTATATAAATGACATGATAAGGGTCAGCCCAATTCAATCGACAAGGAATCGTCTTAAGCCGTTCGGAAAAAGCTTCATGTCGACTTCGGAATTTTCGCTCTTATGCCGTCGATATAAAGCTTTTTTGGCTAGACTGCGGTTTTGAGGGTCAGAATCGAGTTAGTATATGTTGTCAACATTTTAAAGTCATTTATATCGAAAGTCGAGCCGTTTAATGTGGGTGTACGTTAAAATATGATATGTTTACAATAATTCCTTACAAAATACGAGATAAAGTTTCGTGTACCAGCACGCTTAGCACATGATTTGGTGCGACAGTATGTCACTGCGAGATAGATCTCTTGTCTTATACTAACTATGTTAATAAAACAGGGACGGATTGTCTATCTCGCGGCGACATATTGTAGCATCAATTATGTGCTGTGCACAGTCTAAGCGCTCGCGCCATGCTTGTGTGAGTGCACTAAGACATGCCAGGGTAACTGTCCGGTCACCGGAGCGGGGGGAATCATATCGACACCCCATTTATCGTGCTGTAGTTTACAGCTGTAATATTTGTGATGTTATCTGGGCAAAGGGACCACACCACATTGTCGATGGCGCTTATGTTCGTAAGTTCGTATACAAATACAACGCCGCGAGACGTATGCGCCATCGACAATTATGGTCCCTTTGCCCAGATAACATCACATATGTAGGTAGTTAACCTGAGGCTATGGTATCCTAAAAAAATAAACGGTCGCTTACAGTATCACGTTGTATAGTCGCCATTAGATACTTATATCAGAGCGGCCACGGTTCTCAAAAATATCTGAACATGTCAATGCATGATGCAACTAATGTAAATATCACAACGCTTTAAATAAACATATACCTAATATAATAATATGTAGGTTGGTAAAGATAATCAAACCGCTCTTTATCTGAAATATTTGTTAAATTAGGAAAAATTTGCAAAAAGTTTTATCCTTATTGTATATTAATTAATAATTATATGTAGGGGTTTTATCCTTATGGTATATTATGTTAATTATCATCTTGTATTTTAAACATCTGTATCGCGAGCTCGGCTCTGCTACAGTAGTCGAATTAGCTGCTAACACTCGTCACTATCGTATTTCAAACTCATATCTTATCAACAGTAACAATAAGCTCAGTTATATGATGAAAATAAAGCTCATAATACAATAAAAGGTCGTCAAAGAAAGTGTACGAGACTAATTATGCTGTTACCTACTTGTGCGTCACATTTCACGTTATTTATTGAACGCTATTGACCTTGACGTTTTCAAGGTTGACTAACGCAAAAGGTTACTTATTATGATAGGCGGCGCTATAGTTGCATTGAATAACTATAAATCATGATAAATCACCTTTTTCCACACTTCGACAATGGTGGCAAAAAAGCATACGGGCCGCTTACTGTAACCGATATATCGAGGGCTGCCTGGTGAAACGCGATAAGTCCGGCAAACCATTTTTTGAAAAACGAACTAGGTATATGTGACACTCACTTGAGGTTGACATTTCAATGAAAATTTATTTCGACTTATCGGGTTTCACCAGAAAACCCTCGATATGTTAACCAATCAGGCAGTTATACGAGTATGACCCATTATGTAACACAGTACCTAGTCCAGGCGGACGCCTAATTAGCATACGTCGCACTCTAGCGGGCAGTTTCGTGGCAAGGTAAGGTTGGCAAAAAAAACTTAACTTACGAGTTTATAATGTATTTAGTATTTGTAACAGTTTATTAGAATTAGTTACCGGTTATCAATTCTTACTTCTATTAGTCTTTAACGTACTCTGCAGTGATAACTGATAGCCTATTTAAGTGGTCACTTAAAAAACAAATAAATAGCTGACATGTGTCATTACGACTGTCGTTCATACTTATAGATTTTATTGTTGCAGTACCGTCTATTACTTAGAAAGATTTGCTTTATTTGTTAAATTGCATATATTTATTGCAAATTTGCAATGGATCGTTGTGGATACACTAAATAGTCGCGAAGCCATTGTGATAAAAGAAGCAAAACGTGTATTTGCTATAGCCAGCGTAGAAGAGAAAGTGAAGTTTATTCATACACATTTCTCCGAGATAAAAAATAACATACAATATTTGCAAAATTCGAATTTTTGTAATTTTTATTTAAAATTGAATGAATACTAAAACATAATACGTTACTAAAGTACTACCTTAGATGCTAAGATATTTAAAATTGTACATTATAAATACTAGGTACCAAATACTAAGTACAAATACTTCTGACTATTTGAAAATTAATTGATGTATTTGTGAACCTTATCTATCATTTTGACATGCCACCAAAATGCCCGCTGGAGTGCGACGTATGCTAATTAGTAACAGTGCTACACAACTTGAACGCTGAAAACCTTATTAACTGAAAAGAAGCGAAATTCTCTATCTCAATTAGCTTAGGGAAAAACTAATTTGCTCTATGTGTTTTAACTCATCTATCCTACAAGTTCATTTTTCCTTAGTTGAATGATGAAAATTTCAAAAAGGGGCAGAATTTTTGTTCCCTTAATTATCTTTATGTCCTCAGCAAGTCGCATTTCTCATAAGATTACAAGATTTAGAACTTTATAGACTCACCCTCAAGGTTTGGTTTCGCGGCCCGTTCCTTGCAGACTCTGTACTGGGGTTAGTGCGTGATCTGATCCTGCCGCGCACTCCATCATTAAGTGGACTACGTGCATTCCCACTGTTTGTCTCACCTAAGACTTCTTGACACTGAGTTAGGACAGAACTATCAATTTTTAAACCATCCAAATGTATAACTAAATCTGCTGCTTTGACTTCAGAATTGCTATTTGCAGTGTTTTCTTGCGACGATACAGTTTTCATCAAGTCTAAAATAAATAAATAAGCATAGTAAGTTTGTTTTTATATTTGATATTGATTGGAATAGCCACAAATGGCAACTTCAAAAATACAAGTTGAAAATTAAATATTCTTACCCATAGAAAGTTCTACATTTTCTAATTTCCCATTGAAGGATAGGAGAACCTTAAGGAGACTTATCCTTTTCTCTCCAATAATATTATCTTTTCTAAAGCTGTGGTGATCAGCTAGCCGAAATGTCAGTTGTGATTGTGCCGTCACAAGCACTGTAAACTCCTCTCTCCATTTTGGATGTAAAGTATTTTTAATGACCTCAGTTCTTCTTGAAATTTTGTCATCTACAATCACTTGCAAATAGGGATTTGGTTTAAAGAGTCCAGAACTTCGTATTGTTGCAGTTTCAACTGAAATTTACAAAAAATGTTTAAAACGAAGTTACACAGTATACATCAGTTAGGGATTTTGAATATCACACTTGGTATGTTGAGTTCTACAGTATTAGTGCAGGTAATGTTTTTGAGAGTTAAAAGTTAAAGTTTTTCAAGTCCATTGTTTTTCACCTCCGTTCTCTAGCACTGTCATCTTTATGGGACTACCAAACTTTAAAGACATCTGAGTTAGAAATTGAACTTACTGTGGGACCAAGTGGATTTGAGTCAAATTGTCCCATGATATTTTTTTATTTAAATATGTACCTACAATTAGTATGGTATTTATGTAAATAAATAAATATCATGGGATAATTTGACTCAAATCAACTTAGTCCAATGGTGAGCAGTAAAATAATGTTTAAAGGTTCAGAATAAACAAATAAAATATAGTATGAAAAGATTATTTTAATTAAATCTTTATTTATATCCAAACTAATAAAATTGTAGTTATTATCACAATGTTGTATTGATTTATTTTCAAAACTAAATTTATTATTAAAAATCGCTACCTTAAACATAACTCGGACCTCTTGAAGGACTTGAGTCTTTATAAAATTGTACAGAAACTCAAGATTTAAGTCCATGACAGAAGTCTCCTTCTTAAAGTCTTTGAATCCAAGACTCGACTTCAGCCTGTACCAACACTAATCTATCTCCATCAACCATGCAATGTTAATTACAACAATATTTTTGCTTCCTCCCAAAGTTTACTGGTAGAAAATGCTTTTTTATGACAAATTTTGTGCAATCAAAATGAAATGAATAAATAAATTAACAACAAGTTTTGCTCCTGCTCCTAATACATGCTTACCACATATTGCATATACCATGTCAATACAACTTGTGACCATACAATATTGGCAAGGGAGAAAGCAGTACTTTCTGTTCCAAATAAAGAAGTACTTTCAAAACAAATGCATTGGAAATCTAAATATGTATAAGCAGTTTTGTGACTTACATATTAAAAAAAAGACTAAAACTTGGAAAATTATTAAATTTTAAAAATATTTCAATTTGTAAAACTGTAGTAGATACATGTTTTTTACATTGCACTTCTAATGACAGTAAAATTAAGGACTTATGTAAGCAAAGTTGTAGTCTATGAAAGAAAAGAATGAATAAATAGATGTTACCTGTAAGACTGAGCTGGTGATATGTGGTTAAGGAAGTGGGAATAGTGAGTGATGTTGTGCCTTCAGACATTTTGATTTATTGGTCAGTTCATATTCATTGCACTACATCATTGAAATAGTCCTCCTGTACAAAAAATGTTTTTAAAGAACCTCTCCTTCATTCCTGTAACAATATCTATTCAATCCACATACTTAGCACTCCAGCATTAAAAATAAATCATTCACTTCATTCCACTGTCTTTTTGTTTACTAAACAAATGGTTATTGTACTAAGAATAGATTTTCTCCTTAGCATTCTTTTTTTTTCTTCCAATGGCCTTAGCATTCTTGTGCTCTGTATTTTATAACAAAATATTGATTTTACTTTAAAAAAAAAAACTATCATCAAGTGTTGTGAGCTGTACTGTTATACTCTTTTATTATCATACCTAGTAAAATAAGTTATAATTTACACAAAACATACATTGGTATTATAAAGAAAGGTAGTAAAATATTTTCTGCTGGAAGATATTTACTGCTTTTGTTCTAGGCAGTTTTTGTGGAATGTTATTATTGTTAGATGGCATGTTTCTAAACACTGCAAAAATATGAATCATACTCTAAACACAAGTCATACAGACACAATGAGTTCTCTCTTGTAATTTACAATAACACAATTATTGTTATCAAGCCCCTTTTAATAGGTTGCTGAAAACTCTAGTTTTAATGATTTCTGAAAGACATTACTCTTATTTCACAGCCTTGTTATAGTGTTTTTTAGATAGCTTTGTGTGGGACGAGAGAAACCCTAACTATAATTTGTTTATCATTATCAAAAATAAAAACATTATTGGCATTATTATAAATTTGTAAGCATATGACCTATAGCATCCACATAAAGCTATCTGAAAAATACTATGGAATAGATTATAATAAAGTTATTCAGATAAAGCACACATTACAGAACAGAATATTCAATAGTATAGTGTCTGGTGATTAAATAAATGGCTTAACCTAATATGGAAAGCAACTTTATAAGGAAAATGTACACATATTGTATATGCACAACTAGGGATTCCCTGTGCCAAGTTTTCATGTTAATTATACCATATTTTACAAGTATTTTAATTTACAGAGATAAAGAAATCTAACTCCAAGTCTGAACATTAACATGAAATTAATTTTGTTAGTATTAAAATCAGTAAATAGTAGTTATGCTGGTAATCAAGCTCTTTATCATTTATAACTTTTATTAGCTAACTGATTATAGTTACTCCCTCAGCTCTTTCACATTAGCCTAAGAGTAGTTGTAACCAAAATAATGTTGAACTAAAATATACATGTAATAGTCAAATACTATAGATAAATAAAATTATACCAGTTAACTTAAAATGTACAAACAAACATGACATGGTTTTCCCAAAATATGAGAGTTCATTAAAATGTTATTCTAGATAAAACTATAAAAAATCACTCTTATCTAATCGTATCTGTATGTAGAAAGACAAAAAACGTGAAGAATGCTTAAGCAGTATATCCAGTGACTGTAACATCACCTTTAATTACTTTACAACTTGCGTTGCATTGGGTATGCACCTGACAGAAAATTTGTCACAATGGAATTATGTTAAGAATATAAACAAATAATTCAAATTATTTACCTTAGTTGTGGATGTTGGTTTGCTTTCCAGATTTCTTTAGATTAGTTTACTTTTTATCATTGTTCCTTTCCTTATCGCACTGCAAGGAAATAGACAAGAAATCGACATTATACTGATTCATCCAAACGCACTAATTAGATCAGTTATACAGAAAATAAAGCCAAAGCCACGTATATCGACAAACACATCTTACAAAACACAATGAACTTACTTTGTTCAATAATTATTTTACGAAAACTAAGTAAATAATAATGATCTGAAGAAAAACTAGTCAGTCAAGTTGAGGGATATCGCAATTGCACAGATAGACATAAAGAACAATGTGGACAAACATCACCAAAACAAAATGCCTGCCAACTGCTGCCAACAATAAATCCTCAAGGGATCTACACATTAGCGAATCGAATCCATCATATCGTTGGCCACAGACATGAAGGATGCTCAAAATTAGGTAGACGCTCGATTATTGATGTATGATTTAAACCGGTATCGACATGTAGCAAACAGTATGGTGTACTAGAATTAGAGAGTTGTGCGGCGGCAGGGCAAATTCTCAAAAGGTTGTGGAGTTCCTCGGCTCTATACACCAGACAACATATCGCTTACGACTTGTGATACGTTCCTTCCTAACACTCTTCCGCATGGTCCGGTCGTGGTCCGGTCCGTATCTATTCTTGCTGTCATTAGTGTCAAACTGTCAAAACGAAATTATGTCAATATGTCAAAATACTTGGAATGAATGAGTGTGAGAGGATTCTACAGAAAATCGATCGACGTTATACACGTATTTATGTAAAAATTAGAATGCTCATAATTTATCTGGATGTAAAATTGTTTTACATTTAACGAACTTAATATTTACTCCACTAGAAAGTTTATGAAGACCTACCGTGGATCGACGTCCTTGGTGAGTTATCTTTTGTTCATGAACAGTACGTAGGTATAAATTAAACAGCTGATGATGTAAATGAAAGTATTTTTTAACTTTTCTTATTAACTTATTACTTTAGTATGATCACTGTACCTTGATTAACTAACTGAACCATTTGTTAGGTATGGCACCTTTTTCTACAATTGCTTGTTGTAGGACACAGAAAGGTTTATGTACTTAAGTCGCTACTATGAAGACACATACAGTTAATAAATGCATGTGAAATTTTGTTCACATGCCGCCGACTCCGTGGGGGAGTTTATCACTATACTATTTGCAGTGCCAGGACAAAAACGAAGGCTATTCCTGCATGCCAGCGACATTAATTGTATAGTGAATAACTCCGCTAAGAAGTGGTATGGCATGTGAATAAAGTTATCAAGGACTCCTTAGTGGCGTTCTTGGAATTGAAGTAGCGTATATTGTACAACAGATTGACGTGCAGTGTGTTAATTAAGGAATGGCAGTTATATATTTTCAGCATTTAAACCACAGTAAATTATACAACATTTTCTAAATTAGACTAAACTATCGACCTTGCGATACGGCGTAATACCTATATTACCTACTTATATTATTTCCTACACAACATAAATCATTACTTTGAATTAGAGGTGTGCGCCGGCATAGAAATCACCGGCGGCGGCGCGCCGCAAAATTTTGCCGGCGTGGCGGCGCCACGCCGGCGTCAAGGTCACATTGATCGCCTGTATGTTAGTATGGATTCGAGGTATTAAGAACCTAGTTAAAGTTTAGGACAAGTTTATTATTTAAAAAATAAACACGAAACAAATTTATAGATTGCATTTTATGCGGCAATTGTCATAATTATCGTGTACGAAAATTATTTTATTAACTCGCAGTGGTCGAGTCGTGACATTTTGTCTACACATCTACAGATTCCCAATACTACAGATTACCAATACTACAGATTCCTAATACTACAGATAAGAGATAATACTACAGATATTGTCAATACTATGCATTCCCGATTATATACATTCCCAATAACCAATAATACGGATTTCGAATGCTACAAATACCCAACAACCCAACAGTACAGATTCCCAATACTACAGGTTCCCAATACGAATTCCCAATAGGTACTGCAGATTTAAAACACCTACTACAGATACGAAGCTGCAGTTGTCTATTTCCAAGCCGTGCAAAGCGACAGCAAATTTTTCAAATGCGAATTTTTTTAAAATCTTACATCTCCTTCTGCCTCTAAAAATATCTTATTTAAGAAGCACAAAAATCGTCCAGGGCAAACACTTAAATTAATACAATCCGTTAATAGACAGTCATCAAACCTCCTATGGTGGCCTAACGTAGATAACGAAAAAACATCCATCATCATCATCAACCTATCGCAGTCCACTGCTGGACATAGGCCTCCCCAACTTCACGCCACAGTTTTCGATCTTTGGCTGCTCGCATCCAGCTCCCGCCAGCCATCCTGTGCAAATCGTCGCTCCACCTTGCCTGAGCACGTCCTACACTACGCTTGCCGAGACGCGGTCTCCACTCAAGAACTCGAATCATTTACCCCAACAGTTGTCAGTTCTACGGCTAATATGGCCAGCCCACTGCCACTTCAGCTTGCCAAAACGGTGGGCTATGTACGATCACTTTGGTTCTCTGCCGGATACCCTCATTTCTGATTCGATCTCGCAAAGAGACCGAGCATAGCCCTTACCTTCCCTCGCTGAGCGACCTTGAACTTGTGGACCGGCCGTACCATCAGTGTCCACGTTTCGACTCCGTACGTCATGACGGGTAAAACGCACTCATTTAAGACTTTTGTCTTCAGACACTGTGGGATCGCCGATGTGAAGAATATAATAAAAAGAAAAAACACAAAGCTAATAATACCTACGATAATAAGCCTAAAAGCGGTTCAATAAGACCTAAGTACGTTACGTTACGACTTACGAGCAAGTGTGTTGAAAAAAGCACAGTTGGGAATCAGTATACATGAAATCTAGAGAATATGGAATCTGTAGACATAGGAATTTGTAGGCATGGTAATCTGTAGAGTTAGGAATTAGTAATATTGAAATTCTGTAGACATGGGAAACCGTAATATGGGAATATTAAAGTATTGTAATTCTGTAAAATAAATCTGTACAATTGGGAACAATTCTTCCCGAATAGTGTGTTTTATTCGTAGGTACGTATCAATCTCCTTTAGGCCTGAAAATCTGCAATCCAGAAGTGCTGCGCATACAATCTTTTCGGTCAGAGGGAACCACTTATCGATATTCGCAAGCATATTATTTGTTTAATGTCAATTTGATCAGCGTGGCGCGTAATTTAAATGATTTTATTCCGCAATTTTTTGTCGGCGCGTGAATTTTGAAAACCTCGGCGGCGGCGGCGGCGTGGGTCCCGCGGCGCGGCGCCGCCGCGCCGGCGTGGCGCACACCTCTACTTTGAATACTAGGTAGTACTCTGAATATCAAGATACACAATCTTAACTTTGGTTATAGAAAAAGGTTATAATTATATTTCATAGGCTCTCTAAATTCTGTACTAAATAACCCAGCCCATTGGGTTCCTGGCTGCAAATACTACTGTTTTTGGTTCCTAAAACCACTGGTCACTTGTATGTTCTTTTTTTCAGAACTTATAAAACAATGAGCCCTGTGGAAAGCGTAGCAGTTGCAGTCCTTAACAATGTTGATGATTATGTGGAATTACTATATGATGATATCCCAGAGAAAATCAAAGGATCAGCATTAATATTACAGCTTGCTAGAAACCCAGATAATTTGATTGAACTGGCCCGTAATGGTAATCAACTCAAAAAAAATTAGCTTACCTTTATCTCTAGTATCAGACCAATAAAAATAAATCATTACTAATTTTATCACAATGACTAGAAAACGAATCTAAAATTTGAATCTATTTGTTTATAGAAATACATGTTTACAAAGATTCATAAAAATTTTGTAATTATTTTAAGTTTATATGAAATTTTATGTTCTATTTACAGAAGCTTTGCTAAGTGCTCTCTCTCGGGTACTTAGAGAAGAATGGAAAAGAAGCATAGAGTTAAGCACCAATATTGTCTACTCATTCTTCTGTTTTTCTACTTACAATGATTTTCATCCAATTATCATTCAATACAAGATTGGCTCTCTATGCATGGATGTGATTGATTATGAACTCAAGAGGTATGACCAGTGGAAAGAAAAGGTTGAAGGGAAAAAACAGATACTTACTCCTGATAAGGTAAGAAATAATGAAGTATACAAATTAAACAATCTAGTTACAATGTTTGATCAAACTAAACTTTGTTACATATATGATAAATCAATGTAAACCTAAATACATATGTCTTCTAATAATGCTTATCAATGTTTATATTCTTGGATTGTAGGTGTGGTGGATTGTAATATTGTTACAGGGAAATATTTTATTAGTGAATTGAATTGCATTTTTTTCCAAACTACACTACTCTTTATGTAGGAATCTGGAAAATCTGAGATTTATGTGTCATTGAACAACATGGAAAAAACATTGAATTCTATTTGATGGTCTTTCATTAGCTTGCTTATTTTCAGAGTGAATTACCAAAGAGCCGAATTCCGGAACCAAAGCGTCGGCCGAAATCTGGCACATGGGCTGTGGCTGACGTGAGCCTGCAGAAAAGTCGCTCTCTAGTGTCCAGCTACCATGAAGACTTGTGCAATGCATCTGACGATTGTCTCTCCAAAAATGATGAAGAACAATTGAGAAGAAAGCTTAAAACGCTATCGAAACGACAAGAACAGCTTCTAAGAGTGGCATTTTACATGTTATTAAATGTAGCAGACAATGTCAAAGTAGAAGAGAAAATGCACAAGAAAGATATTGTTGGACTTCTTATTGGAGCAATGGAAAGACATTCTAATATTGATTTACTTATCCTCATTGTGTCATTTCTCCAAAAGCTTTCAATTTTCATTGAAAATAAAAATAGCATGGCATCAAAAGGCATTATTGAAAAATTGGCACCATTACTGGATTCACCTAATGCAGATTTAGTGAATGTAACCCTGAAATTGCTGTTTAATCTTACATTTGATACTAAACTGCGCAACAAAATGATCAAAATGGGGTTACTCCAGAAGTTTATCAACTTCACAAGTAAGTCACCAACTATGTCTGCTATGAATATTGAATAATGTTTAATTAATGAAATAATGACATTACTATTTATGTCGCCTATGTTTCAGGTGATGATAAGCACATTAATTTGGCAATGAAAATTCTGTACCATTTGAGTATGGATGACAGAGTCAAGTTAATGTTCACACAGTCAGATTGTGTCAAGCTGGTAAGTCTGCACCCTACACTTTACTGATCTTCTATATTAATCTCGGAAAATTAGTTGATTTTTGATTTTTCGGTAACCTTTAATGTTCTCCGCCCACTCAAAATGACAAAATATGTTAGGGTCATTTGCAGGAAAAGTGTACCTTTTAATTTTTTTGCGATCATGGACTGTAATACACCATTTTACTCGGCATCGTGCGTACTTTTCAGTTATGAAAAAAAAATTGTCCCTAATGTCACGAAAATAAGTATGTAAATTGAGATTACTCAGTTTAGTTACTCCCGCTCCCATACTAAATGTATGAAACGAAATGTAACGAAACTGATAAAAAAAATCTCAAATTTGTTACAGAATTTTTCATACCTTTAGTATGGGAGTAACTAAACTGAGAAATCTCAATTTACATACTTATTTTCGTGACACTATAAGGTACACTTTTCCTGCAAATCACCCGTTAATGAAATCCTGTAAAAAAATATATTTTTAGAACTAAAAAGATCATCGTATTATTAACTCCATAGGTATGTAGCCTGGTTCAAGCACGTATTATCTTTCAGTTAACGGACATGCTGCTCCTAAATGTGAACAGCGAAAGTGGTATCGGTGGCGGCGCAAGCACCGACGTCCTCTTAGCTTTATGCGTCAACCTGGCGTGGTGCGAGCGCGCGGCGCAGCAAATGGCCGCCGAAGGCCGTCTCCGGGAGCTCCTCACTCGCGCTTTTAGACACCGCAACACTATGCTTATGAAATTGGTTAGGAACCTGTCTCACCATGCTCAGAATAAGCCTCTGTTTGTGGTGAGTACCTAATACCTATTAATCGCTTAAGACGATGCTTACGCTCCCATAAACCACGCCCACTCGAAAGATACGCCTTTATTGCTCCCATACATAAAAGAAACCCTCTCTCGAGGATACACGTTCACTAGGATTGAACTTTTTGGACAAATCACATTGCCTTTGATAAAAAAATCAGTATTTATTGAAAAAGTCTAAATAAATCATGGTCATATTCCGTTGTTTTAAATCTATTGAGATAATATTTTTCACTCGTGTTTCCGTATCAGAAAGCACTAAGACAAGCATCGCCTTAATTCATTCTAAAAGGCTGTCTACATGAACAACTTTTATACAAAAAAATATCCGCGAACTGTATAATTGGCGGCTCGCTTTTGTTTCAGGAGTTCGTCGGAGATATCGCCGGGGCTGTGACCAGCAGCGACGTGGCCGAAGAATTCGTGATCGAATGCATCGGCACTCTCAGCAACATACTGGACTTCAACGGCGCTATCGACATATTTGCCGTTGTCGAGCGGTACAACCTCATTCCGTGTATCATGAAGATATTGGATCCGGGTAAGAAACTTTCTTATTTATGATAGATTCAACAAATCAACAGTTTAACCTTATCTACGCCAAAGAGTAATTAATTTTATAATATAACATATATCTATATTACTTATATGTATTATTTCTAAAAACCATGTCACATTCAAATAAGACATCGCTCATTACACGCACGTACAAACACATGTGTTTTTTTTCTCTGCTTTTACTAACTGTAGGATGTGTAACTGACGGGTAATTGCAAAAATTAAGATGCAACGGTTTCTAACGATCGCTCCCTGAATATGTCTCTCGAATTGTAACTAGCCCTAGCACATGCGTTGATCTTTTTGGGCTGTTACCGCACACTATGCCTCTAAACGCTGGTCGGAACTACTATAAAGTGTAAATTAAGTAATAGTGAATAGTTGGATTGTAAAAAATTGTTGATCAAATAAACAACGCATGTTCAAAGCCAAAGATTGTTTAATAAGTCATAGTCCACAGTGTAGACCTAAACCTATGAACAAACAAAACATATAAGCTGCACGCCATACTAAATTGCCTTTTGACAAAACGGTCCTAAACATGTCGTTAATAGGCATCACTAGAGCTGCCACCCGTCCGAGTTCAAATACTAGGTACATATAGAAAGTCAGATATATTTCTTTACACTTGTTTTGATTTTCGACTCACGAATAGTATAGGTGTAAATTATAAATATTAGATGTCATATACCAAAGAAAAACGACCAAGATCACCTATGTCCTATGTTCAGTATAGGTACTATTGCTTTTGCGCATTCTACACTCTCGTTCTTCTGTTCCGTGACACAGACAGCAGCAGCGACCCCGAGCTGGTGCTAGAAGGCGTGGTCCTGACAGGCACGCTAGCCGCGTCGGCGCGCTGCGCGGGCGCGCTGGCCCGCGCCGGCGCCCCGGCCGCGCTCGTGGCGCTGCTGCGCCTGCGCCAGGCCGACGACGAGCACGTGCTGCAGACCGTGTTCGCCTTCCGCCAGCTGCTCGCGCACCGGCCCACTGCCGAGTACCTCGTGTCGCGCACAGGTAATACCGCACACGGGCAGCGACCCCGGGCTGGTGGCGCTGCTGCGCCTGCGCCAGGCCGACGACGAGCACGTGCTGCAGACCGTGTTCGCCTTCCGCCAGCTGCTCGCGCACCGGCCCACTGCCGAGTACCTCGTGTCGCGCACAGGTAATACCGCACACGGGCAGCGACCCCGGGCTGGTGGCGCTGCTGCGCCTGCGCCAGGCCGACGACGAGCACGTGCTGCAGACCGTGTTCGCCTTCCGCCAGCTGCTCGCGCACCGGCCCACTGCCGAGTACCTCGTGTCGCGCACAGGTAATACCGCACACGGGCAGCGACCCCGCGCTGGTGGCGCTGCTGCGCCTGCGCCAGGCCGACGACGAGCACGTGCTGCAGACCGTGTTCGCCTTCCGCCAGCTGCTCGCGCACCGGCCCACTGCCGAGTACCTCGTGTCGCGCACAGGTAATACCGCACACGGGCAGCGACCCCGCGCTGGTGGCGCTGCTGCGCCTGCGCCAGGCCGACGACGAGCACGTGCTGCAGACCGTGTTCGCCTTCCGCCAGCTGCTCGCGCACCGGCCCACTGCCGAGTACCTCGTGTCGCGCACAGGTAATACCGCACACGGGCAGCGACCCCGCGCTGGTGGCGCTGCTGCGCCTGCGCCAGGCCGACGACGAGCACGTGCTGCAGACCGTGTTCGCCTTCCGCCAGCTGCTCGCGCACCGCCCACTGCCGAGTACCTCGTGTCGCGCACAGGTAGACGCCGCAATAGTACATTGTGTATTAAGGACGGTAAGTAAGAATTTGTGAACGAGTGTGGCTTTACTTCATACGAGTTCATAATTCTTGTACCGCCCATGGCACACACAATGTTTTTCATCACACCTGTGAGGCAAAAAAGTAAATAAAACAATATTTTTCACAAAACTACTCTAAAATGGTCTAAATCAGGGACGACTTAAATTTATTATTTTCACAAAAGAAATCCCGCCGCGCCGCGCTAGTGCGATGTAATGTTGTATGAAAATCCTTGACAGCCTACTAGGATGTAATGACGTATCTACGGCGCGCATCGCCGCAGCGCATTGGCGCATTTACTGAATGCGTGTGCGCTCGCACTGATGTATTAGAGCGAGAGTGATAGACTACTTTACGTATCAAGTAAAACCTGACGCAATAGTTACTTGCTAACGCATGGTATGGCGACCGTTTGTTTCATCGACCGTGGTTAGTCTGCGTCGTATTTTAATAAAGGGCCTATAATTGCCGCATCCAATAGAAGTCGCAAACAATATAAACAAACCGTTCAAATAATATACTTAATCTAGCACTATTTATTAACCGACTTCGAAAAAGGAGGAGGTTTACAATCGACGAAATTTTAATTAATATTTGAAAGCTATTCAAGTATTTGTTTCTAGTAGTCATCGTCTCATTTTGTTGAGCTGATGATGAAAGGAAACTCCTTAACGATTAGAAGTTGGGGGATAATTATTTGATGACCTATTACAAATTACATACTTATTCGAAACATATTCAACATATAGCTTGGGTTGACCCGTTTGCGTGGAGAGTGGGTGGGTCTATGGCCCTTGGGTTGACAGACTGACAGCCTGGGTTATCCCCTCGGGTTCACGTGAAGAGTATTCTCACGCCTACGGCCCTCGGGTTGGTAAACTGACGGCTCGGATTAACCCGAGGGATGGGGTTGGTGTATCGGGTACCCTCGAGCTTGCAGCCCTGGATTTGATAGACGGACAGCTTGGGTTAACCCCTCGGGTCTACGGCCCTCGGATTTGCGTGGAGTGTCGTCGAGCCTGCGGCCCTTGGGTTGATAGACTGACAGCCTGGGTTAACCCGCGTTTGGCGCTTCGTGTTGTTTACGTACTGTAATGATTGTTTTGTTACCTATAGACACGCCGCCAAACGAGAAAATTGCTGAGAAACCTTCCCTATTGTAGTGTTTACTTCGTCCAAAATTAACGAAATGAACCAGAGCTGACGAAGCTGCCTTACCGCTTATTGTTGTCTCTTTGCGCCTCTATAAAGGAATGTAATTAATTATTGGTTACTATTATTATGAAGATTCGTCGTTGTTCTTGGCATGTCTATACTCGTACTGTATTTACATAGATCCCCTTATTTAGTAAAGTTAACATATTGCGAAATGGTTATCGCTGCGGAGTATGGACCTTACAGAAAACGGTCCAACAAGCACTTTGTTCGGTACAAATTATAATACATTTTTTTTGTTGTACAGAAGCTCCAGCATATCTTATCGACCTTATGCAAGATAAAAATGTGGAGATCAGAAAGATGTGCGACTCGTGCCTCGATATAATATCTCAAATGCAAAACGACTGGGCAGAGAGAATTAAGGTATGCAAATATATCAAGTATGCTGTAGGAATATTTTTGTTAAAGGTAATACAATAAATATTCATACAGTAATTTGTCAGTTTACACAGGAAGTACATGAGAAATAGCTGGAGTCCTAAGTCTTTCCGTTGCTGCGATACGGGGTACACACTCCCGTTGCCTTGGTCCGAGAATCCCTTACTTATTTAAGAATAATTATATTTTAGAATCGAAAACACATAGTTAGAAAAGGTTAGAAAAAGAGTACCTGATACGAATTCTAATTATACCTTGTTTTATTAAATGTACCTGTACTTTGTACGCAGATTATACCCATTTTTACGGTTGACCGTTAGCAATAGCCAAGATGCCAATTGCTAACGGTCAACTACTGGTCACACACATTAAGATTAACTCCGACATGGAATTGCCCTAATAATAATGTGTTTGCAGGTGGAACGATTCCGCTGTCACAACGGGCAATGGCTGTCCGTGGTGGAGAGCCTGGGCGCCGAGGGCGCGGGCGCGACGGACGCGGCCGACGAGCTGCCGCCCTACCTGTCCGCCGAGTACCTCACCACGCACCGCCTGGCCACCTCCGGTACTGTATAACAATGGCTGTCCGTGGTGGAGAGCCTGGGCGCCGAGGGCGCGGGCGCGACGGACGCGGCCGACGAGCTGCCGCCCTACCTGTCCGCCGAGTACCTCACCACGCACCGCCTGGCCACCTCCGGTACTGTATAACAATGGCTGTCCGTGGTGGAGAGCCTGGGCGCCGAGGGCGCGGGCGCGACGGACGCGGCCGACGAGCTGCCGCCCTACCTGTCCGCCGAGTACCTCACCACGCACCGCCTGGCCACCTCCGGTACTGTATAACAATGGCTGTCCGTGGTGGAGAGCCTGGGCGCCGAGGGCGCGGGCGCGACGGACGCGGCCGACGAGCTGCCGCCCTACCTGTCCGCCGAGTACCTCACCACGCACCGCCTGGCCACCTCCGGTACTGTATAACAATGGCTGTCCGTGGTGGAGAGCCTGGGCGCCGAGGGCGCGGGCGCGACGGACGCGGCCGACGAGCTGCCGCCCTACCTGTCCGCCGAGTACCTCACCACGCACCGCCTGGCCACCTCCGGTACTGTATAACAATGGCTGTCCGTGGTGGAGAGCCTGGGCGCCGAGGGCGCGGGCGCGACGGACGCGGCCGACGAGCTGCCGCCCTACCTGTCCGCCGAGTACCTCACCACGCACCGCCTGGCCACCTCCGGTACTGTATAACAATGGCTGTCCGTGGTGGAGAGCCTGGGCGCCGAGGGCGCGGGCGCGACGGACGCGGCCGACGAGCTGCCGCCCTACCTGTCCGCCGAGTACCTCACCACGCACCGCCTGGCCACCTCCGGTACTGTATAACAATGGCTGTCCGTGGTGGAGAGCCTGGGCGCCGAGGGCGCGGGCGCGACGGACGCGGCCGACGAGCTGCCGCCCTACCTGTCCGCCGAGTACCTCACCACGCACCGCCTGGCCACCTCCGGTACTGTATAACAATGGCTGTCCGTGGTGGAGAGCCTGGGCGCCGAGGGCGCGGGCGCGACGGACGCGGCCGACGAGCTGCCGCCCTACCTGTCCGCCGAGTACCTCACCACGCACCGCCTGGCCACCTCCGGTACTGTATAACAATGGCTGTCCGTGGTGGAGAGCCTGGGCGCCGAGGGCGCGGGCGCGACGGACGCGGCCGACGAGCTGCCGCCCTACCTGTCCGCCGAGTACCTCACCACGCACCGCCTGGCCACCTCCGGTACTGTATAACAATGGCTGTCCGTGGTGGAGAGCCTGGGCGCCGAGGGCGCGGGCGCGACGGACGCGGCCGACGAGCTGCCGCCCTACCTGTCCGCCGAGTACCTCACCACGCACCGCCTGGCCACCTCCGGTACTGTATAACAATGGCTGTCCGTGGTGGAGAGCCTGGGCGCCGAGGGCGCGGGCGCGACGGACGCGGCCGACGAGCTGCCGCCCTACCTGTCCGCCGAGTACCTCACCACGCACCGCCTGGCCACCTCCGGTACTGTATAACAATGGCTGTCCGTGGTGGAGAGCCTGGGCGCCGAGGGAGCGGGCGCGAGGGACGCGATCAATCTCCGTCTCGGTTTTCTTAAAACACGAACGAAGTAAGTGTTTGAAACCGACGCGAGAGAGAAAAAAACCTACGTTTCAAAACGCATATCATAAAATGTCAATGTTTACTCGAGAAAAAAAAGACAATCTCGACAGTACCAAGTGTACCAACCAACTGGACCGTACAAAAAGTAGCATTAAAGTTCATTCCTGCACGGCACAGTGGTCACGCGTTCATAGAACAGCGCTTAAAATTCAAAAGTCGCAATAAAAGTCTAACAAACAGTACGTAATGTTTGATTAAGATTGTATTTGATCTGTAATAAGTGAAATACAGTCTTTAGATAAAGAACCCTTCTTTTTTTGAGGTAAAGTTTGTAAACCAGTTATATATGGATCGGATGTCAGCAAAAATTTATTGAGCAAATCAGTGTTACTTGTTATTCTTGAAATTTTGGGGGTATTCTGTTGCCTAAAATAATTTATATCTTTGTCTTTTGCCTCAGCGGCCTCTTCCCCGTCATCTCATCTCATCATCTACGGGCAAAATAGAATATTCTATGAACGCAGAACCGTGAATACCTATTTTTTTTTTCAGCATTAGAAGCTTTAGCTAATTGAAGCCAAAGATCAAAAAATACCGGCCAACAGCATGTCGGTCCATGCTCAGTATAGGGTTCCGTAGTTATTAAAAAACGGTAGGGCCGATTAGGTACGTTCGAAATAGTTTTATTTTAAAGTTTTCTATGAGCCCACTATTCATGTTTTTTCTCATATTCTTTGGACCCACGGATCAAAAGTTAGCTCATTTAGTTTTATTTTGGGCGGTTATCTCGGAAAATATTTACATTAGATAAAAACTTTCTTTTGAGACCCTTATTATTTTTAAGAGACCTATGCAATGATACCCCACACTATAGGATTAAAACAAAACATAAAAATAATTACACTTATTTGTCCATAAATGTCAATTTCGTAAAAAGGCTACCGCCAAGACCTTCGGCAATCTTCGGTAGAATAATCACTTGCCCACGATAAAGCACATTTTAGGCTACAAAACGATATATGAATCATTAAGGGACTCGAAGGGTTTCTAAACTAAAAGCTTCGAAATATCTTTCAAATCGAAATCGTCGTTGATTGTTTTAATGGCTCGCGTAAAATAAATATTATAAGAAAAAAACGGCAGAGAAAATAATAAAATGTTATTAAAAATGATAGAACATACCCTTATGTACCTCCATTTAAATAATTATGGCTATCACTTAACTACTCACGTAGATAATCAATTTTAAAGGGACGGGTAAATTTTGTACTTTTAGTTAACGCGTCCAAGTGTCAAGCAGTATGATAACTTTGAAAGCTTATACCAAGGATGTTTATTCCGACACATGCCAATTATTTTATGTTTTCAAAAACTATCAAGTATAAAGTACCCTCCTTGCTAAAAAAAGCATTCAAAGCAGATCTTCATTTTATTTGAATTTTGGCTACTACCGTGACGTCTGTGCACGGGTGCAGTAAAGTGCACCTTCTATGCCTATGTTTACACGCGCTTTCTGAGCATATGCATTGTAAGGAAACTTTAGTATTTGAACAGTTGAGATATTTATTACATATTCAAACAAAAAATATACAGAATGACAGTATAAACTAAAGCACTGTACAATTTAAACTACACAATATTAGATTCAAAATGATATATGTGTATGATTGAATGTAATTTTTTTTCCAGATTCCCAGATATCACTTAACGACGATTCGGACAGTTTGTCGGGTGAAGTTGACGTACATCGCACTAATGGAAGGTGATTATTTTTTTTTTCCCAGTTCGCTTTGTAAAAGGTAGAGGTCATTCTGCTATATATCTATTATACCTACAAACTACAAATAATAAATCGCGCCACAATGGAGCAAAATGTTTCAGAAAGCAACAGTCTATTGATTTGTTCAATGTAGCAAAGGATTCTTAGATATGTATAAGCTTGAGTGTGATGACCTGATGACGGATGTTGATAATGATCGCTAAGGCAAAACCGCGTGGTCATTAAAAGGAAATGTACTACTTTGTTCTCTCCTAGCATCTAATAAAGGTGACATTTTGATTCCCCCCTAGCATAGAAGATATGTTAGTTATTATTATTAATATGCGATTAATATTTTTTGTTTATTGCAGAAATACTGCTGATAGACTATCAGACGAAATTTACGGAACAGATACCCTGGCTGAGAAAGCTGTTGAAAGTGATGCTTTATATGCTAACAACCTCAAAGTACTTTCTTAAATGATCGTCCTTTTTTTGTTATTGTTACATTTACTATTATTGATATGACACTACGAATATGTATGCTGTCAACTGATGTCTACTGATATGGATGGCTTATCGCACTAACTTATATGATCTTAAAACAAATGTATGTGAATGTATTACACTCGAAATGTAGCTGGGCTTTCTTAAATCTTTTAGTCATGTGCTAATGTAATCCTCTATACATGCATGAATTTATTTCATTGCTTGTTAGTATTGTTTCAAGTATGTTTGATAGTTTTTATGTTCACCAGGACCATAATATAGTATTTGGATTATATAGATACATATGCTCGGCTTAGAAAGGCACCACTGCAATTTGTAACCTAGTCTCTAATTTTTATTTGTTTATGATTTCTAATATTATTAAAAAAGTCTAATACAGTTACCCGTCTTTAATTGTAAGGTCCTCAGATCTATTTATATCAAGGTAGCTGCAGAAGTGTATAAAAGAAATGCTGACGTCACTCAGCTTCCTCGCTCAAATAATAGGAGGCGGTATTACGATACCGCGATAAAATGCTGCTAGCATGTACGGCACCCGCCCGCACCATGGTGGATAGTAACCAGGGCCCGTAACTTTCATGCCGATGACATCAATTTGACGTCACGCTCCATTTAGGGTGATCCGAAATAGTTTTATTGTTTATTATTAATCATTAGTCGTCAATCATTTTAATCATGTACAAATAACTTCAAAAGTAGTATATTTGTACGTGAAATAAATTACACCTACTTGATACGTGAAACATAAATAAAACTATTTGATTTGTTTTTATACATACATTTTTTTAATGATATTGTTAACACATTTCAATAATTACGTAGAAAACAGAATTCCTCTTTAACGTACAGCACGTATCAAGTAGGAATTATTTATTTCACGAGTACCTAAATATACTACTTTTGAAGATATTTGTACATGATTAAAATGATTGACGACTAATGATTAATAATGAACAATAAAACTATTTCGGATCACCCTAAATGGAGCGTGACGTCAAATTGATGTCATCGGCATGAAAGTTACGGGCCCTGATAGTAACTATAGTGTTCGTGTTATTTAACTATTTTGAAATAGAATTATAAGCTTACGCATTTTTTACTTTGAGCTGAGCTGAGGCCGTGTGGTGACGGCAGCAAGGCCCTACGTTAGCTTACGCGGACGCCCGCCGCGGGCCAGCGAGTCCGCGACTGGTGCACGTCTAACTTTTAACTTTGAGGGTTTTCTCGAAAACGCATGCCACTAGTTGGCGCCACTTAGCCGTAAGGTCCCGCTAAGAAAAACAATTATCTAGCCCCAAAGAAAAACGATTTTTATTTTTTTTATATAATTTTACTAACTCATACAAAACATTTAAACACGAAACTATAGGCGCTCTGAGAATTTAGAAAAGTTTCTGGACCTGACGCCTCAATGCTGCCGCCCTGGTGAACGTCATTTCAGAAAACCTTCGTTCAAGAAACAAGTCCGCTCCGGTTTGCCCGCCGCGTGCCGTCCGTCGCATCACGCGCCTGCGCCAGTTAGCGGTGTCTATCTATACAATTTCTTTGAGGCGTCCATCCCGGGTAATCCGCGTAAGCTAGCGTATGCCCTTAGAATACATTTGTCACCACCCCAACTCTTCCCGCGGATGTCATAAGAGTGTACTAAGGGATTGAAGTGTGTGACCATTCCTTGATAGAAGATCGATGATGGGCAGCAGCGTCATCGTAGTGGACTCATTACTGCGGTCGTCAATCCGCTTGCCCAGTGTGGCTATCTTTGGTGGCTATATGGGCATTTACCTCATAATGCGTCTATACGCATAGTTAATAGGAGAGGCCACGTCCAGCAGTGGACTATCATAGGCTGATGATGATGATGATGACCTAAAATGGTGTACCGTGTTTCTGACTGTTAGACGGAATCAAACAGGATATTGCAACAATAGGTACACTCCCTACACTATCCTCCTAAATAAGGCCTTGTGTACAAAATTTTGCACATAAGTATTCCATAATTTATTTGAACTAAGTTCTAATTTCAAAAACTTCGCATCTATACTGGGTCTCAGTAGGCTACCGCAAATGTAACATACTGCTGCCGTAGCTGATATGCGAATTATACATCGAAACTCCTAACAAAAAGGCCGAAAGGTAAATCCATCTGTTTTTAAAAGATAAGCAACGCGACCGACAAAAGGCGGAGAATAGGTGCGATCAATATGCGAAATGAATCCACACTCGCGTTCGCAGCTTCGTGCCGAGATTTGCTTACGAGTGGGGAGCGGGATATATCCACTGTCGGTAAAAAAAGGCTATAAATTCTAATTTTCTATAGGAAGCCTATTCTTTGTCGATTCTCGTTAAAGGTACTTAAACAGAAATTATGGTGTTAGTGAACGGTTAACTTCTTTATCCATGAAAAAGGCGATCAAATATTAAAAAAAAATTATGATATTATTTGAACGCTTCCTTTATAACAAATTTGACGTTTAACTTGACACAATCATTGACAATTTGGCATTGCTATTATTGATAAAATTTTCTGAAAGGAAGCGTAAAAAAGATTTTGTCGGAGCTTCTCATTTGAGTAATATAAAATTCACAATGAGTATTAACAGACTACCGTTATTATTGAACAAAATTCCAGTAGTTAGAGTGAACCCTGCGGTGTGCCGCACTGTGAGCACCAAAAAAGAAGATGTAGAAACTCATACAGGCCAAGTAATCCATCCATACCATTTCTTATGTATACTACCTAAGATATTTTCTTAATTCCACACAGAAATGTTTGCCAAATAAGAATATTGATGAAAGTACCCGTAACAACGACGAAAACAATATTATATAACAACCGCACCACAGATGCATCATAAAACTGAGTTACAGGACCTGAGCCACCAAGCTTTTATTTGACGCCTTCCAAACACTCATTTTCATCGATTTCATACATCCGGCGCCGGTGACATAGATCTGTGATCTAAAGATTCTTACTTCTATGCCAGTGATATGCATATATGGTCAAAATAACCTTATTCCTACGCTACTACCATAACTGACATTATAACTCCTACGCCAGACAGACAAAATACAAACATTTTTAACACAAATGTTTTGTTGCCTGCATAGGAGTAAAATCTTTCTGGTCACATGTGCCACTGGCATAGGAGTTCTATAAGATAATTTCAATTGGTATAGCATTAACACTTAGTGAAACAGTACTGGAGGCGAACATGTTAAGACCTAACTAGATGGAATATCATAAGCTGGTTATTACATTTGACAATCTTTCTTATTTTTAGAAATGGAGTTCAGATGACTACAGGCTTGCTAGATTCGAAAATGCTCCTAAGCAAGTTAATCCCAATTGGGCTATAAAACTTATAGCAGGGGTACCTACAAAGCAGACAAGCCAAAGAGTGGTGTGGTGTGATGGAGGCAGCGGACCTGAAGGACATCCTAGGGTTTACATTAATCTGGTAAGAGTATAAGATTGTTTCTCTGTTCATGGCAAATACTCAGAGAGATGAGATGTAAATAGTTTCAAGTTTTGCTTTAATATAATTTTATATAATAATTCATATTTTTCAGGACAAGCCTGGCAACCACTCCTGTGGGTATTGTGGATTACGTTTTGAGAAGAAAGACCATCATTAAGATTAATAAAAATTTGGAATATGTCTTAACCTCATTTGAAAATACTAGTGATCTATTTGATTGTTATTTTGCTTAGTAAATAAATAAAATGTAGGTGTAATAAATAATTTATTAACCTTACCTCTTCAGTTTACATTTCAATATATTTGGGGACAGTGAGATCCTTATGAATTGAATTAGTAGTTTTGACCTGATACTTGATCCAACAATAGGGATGATGACTGTAGTTAAAATAAATTATTTAACATTATGCACAACATAATACACAAAGAAATTATTACTAAGATGTAGATTGCAGTAATTTTTATACAGAACTTCTATTTAATAAATTGAAAAGAACTTCAAAGAGTAGGTCATTTGGCAGTACTCAAACGTAACGTCACTTTTGAGTATTTCATATAAAATTCCATAGTGGTGGCAGGCCTACACCCAAGGAGGGGTTCATTTCTGAGAAGAAACAAAATTCAACCAACTGACTGTATAATCACCCAGAAATGAATAAATGGCTTATTTATTTTATTATAGTGGTGATTGTTTTGACAGTTCGAAAAAATTGCTGATTTGACTTGCCAGTCATCATGCCTATTATATTGATTTTAACCTCTTGACCCCCAAAGATGACATGTGAGATCTTTATAGAATTGTGCCCCTCACACCCAGGGCAGCATTAGATGTTGAATCCATTGAAAAAACTGATCTTTAATTTTATTTGATATTATTTATATACAAACCAAATTGTTACTCCCTGGGCAGCAGGGCATTCAAAATGTTAAAAAATCTCTCACCTCCCCTTAACATAAAATACAATCTCAACAGATACTTATGCAAAAAACAATAATAAAAGGTAGTCAATCTAAATAAAGTACAGTAAGTAATCACAATATTATGAATGTATTCTAGTCTATCAATAGTAGTTTATGCAACCGTACGTAATGAGGGGCATTACAACTCGAGTGTGGGTTTATGAAACGAACCGAAGGTGAGTTTCATAATAGCATCACACGAGTGTTGTAATGCCTGATTACGTATAGTTGCATACACTACTTTATCTACACACATATCATAAGTGCTCTAAGATGCGTTCAGAAACAAAGCTTTCTCATACTTGGCTCTCTACTTTTGCGGCAACAGGTTGTTAGTTGCGGTCATAGCTGCATTGAATATATCCGGCAGAGTGCTCATATCGTTATCCGAGTCACTGCCACTCATTATCAAGTAATTATCAGTATTATCACAAATTATTCAATTTTTTTCACAATTGTTCACTTGTAGTAGTAAGCCAACAAACAAAAGACAGCTGCTCGGAATGGCAGCGATTTGAATCTCTGTAATTTTTTTTTAAATCAAAGACAATCGAGTGATGTCCCTAATGTTGTGTCACTCGATATGAAAATATCGTCCGATTGTAACTGAAAAACATACTGAATTAACTTTTTGTGTCGATGACTGGCTGAATATCTATAGATACCAGAATAGACACCTCACTTGAATCTGACAGCTGTTCCAAATTTAAAACTCATAACCTCCGGAAAAATCGTATATAATGTTAACTTTATGTATGTGCCAAGTTCTGATGGTGGGTAATGCTGGTCATTGTCTATTGTTTCTGAACGCGTTTAGAGCACTTAACGATATTTGTGTAGATAAACAACTTTTAAACCTCCTAGTCAATTTTTTTTTTCAGTTGAAAATAATTTGTCATTGTTAAAGATTTTCCAATTTAATTTTGAATAGGCTTTTCATAATTATTTAAATCAACCTTGAGTAAGACTTGTTCAGTGACTGAGCTGGATCACAAGGCTGCTTATTATGTGTAGGTCTGGCTATTAAAATGGCAACATCTAAATTTATTTTAGTGTTAAATTTTGTTATGTGTAATATCAAATATGAAGATTATACCCAACCTGGATTGTATCTCATTCAGATTCTTGAAACTCATTCATCATTTTTTAATTAATGATATTTAATTTCAGTAACAACATGAAGTCATTTTCAGAAGAATTATCCCACAGTATAGAGTTTATAAAATGTACACTGTACAATTGTGTATCAATTGGCCTCATTAGTTAATTGATTATGCAATGAAATTTAAAAGTTACATCATTTGATTGTCTAAATATTAAATATCAAATTTTCAATTTAATTTACTTCTCTGGAGACAATGAATTCTCATTTTGCAATTGTAGTCTGATATCAATGTTAGACTGAAGAAGATCTTTTAATTTCTGGTGAATGTCATCATTTTTCTGCTCCAGAAAATCCAGCGCTGAATTCAACTCATCCAATTTGGAGTCCAACATTTCATACTCTGTAAAAGTATATTTGATTTAGGACTATAGCTAATTATTGCATTATACTTTTGAGCAATATTATAGTAAATATTCATCCTTTTATATAAGTTACTTCCATATTTGTTTTACTACAGAGACAGTAAAACTTTTAAGAATTAACTTAATCTGTATGCTTAGCACATGATTGGCGCAACACTATCTTGCTACGAGATAGTCTATCCGTCCCTCTTTTGTTAATATAGCTAGCGAAATACGGGAGATCTATCTCGCGTCGACATACTGTCGCACCAAACATGTACATGTTTGGACAGTATGTCAGCTGAGGCTCTGAACAATGAACATAAACTAGATCATTTACATATAAATTTTATTGGATGCATAATACATCCTCCCATTTATTAAAAGTAATTGCGTTCATATCGATATCGCGCTCACTATCTGGGAAAATATAAAAAACAGATTAACTGTCTGAAAATGTAAAATATCTTAAAACTAGTAGGTACAATACAATTGAGATGTAGCGACATGATATAATATAACTGAACTAATAATGATAAATTATATTTGTAATGTTGTTCATGTAGACTACAGGACTAAAAACGTTGAACGAATTTAAATAGGTAAACATTGTTAAAAAAAACAATTTATGTTTAAAGCGTTTACCTTCACAAATGTTATCATCAGTGTTTTCATCATTTGGCACAATTTCACTGTCGGCCTCAGTTTTATCCTGATTGGGTTTATTGTTATCTTGACCAGCCATGTTGCAAAAAAGAAATATTAGACAAAATTACAAAGGTATTAATTTATTTGTTTTCTGAAAACAGTGATACATTCATGAAAATTCAACCACAAACTCAAATTGTCAAAAATAATAAACACGATAGACTTCATGTCAAGTGACCAACTTCATTGACTATGGCTAGGATTTTCGCAATTTTAGTGAGCGAATCGCGGCATGAAGCCACGAACGCACGAACACGATAATGTGAAGTCGACTTCGCTGTTAACTCCAGTCTAATCGGGAAATTTCACATTCGGGATCCCGAAGGCGCAGTTTTCACAGTAATGTGTGGCCAAGACGAGTATTTCCCGAACGAAAAAAGAAGACGGGGTCGTTTCGTGCCACAGCCGTGTTCTCTCTACGAAGTCACTCCGCGATTCGCACACATAGTGTGTAGGAGCGTTTATCTAAATTAACACGAGATTTTAGTTCATAAGATTTTCTGAACGCAGTTATGCACTATCTGTGTCCAACTGTCAAGTGTTGAGTGATGACGTTTCTTTGAGGCAGTGAAAACATCGATTTATAAAAAATAGAAAATTACGGCAGCAGCGGAGGAACTCTTTGTTTTAATTATTGACACTTTCTTTTCATTATTCGAAAATGTAAGTACATATCGTTAAAATTACTTCACTTGTGCATTTACATTTGTCGTATAGTATCTTATATTTATTGTACTAAATCAATCAATGTGACAAACCTTGTATACGCCTTTTATTGTGTCTAGCAAACCATTCCTTCTTTTGTGTTAGTGTAAACATTTTATCAAGAGTTTTTCTTAGCATATTATTTTCTACATATGCTTTAATAACATTTAAGCATATGATGTAGATTATATCAATGTAAATTATGGTTTTTATGTAACTATGACTTACAACACAATAATAATAATCTGGCTAGCAATTTCATTATGGGTCTAGAACTTAAGATAAGCTTACTTTTCATATTCGTGTACAAGTTGAATGATAAATTGGAATTTGGAAATCTTCATGTATTGATTTATTAGCTTATGCTAACCAGATTTATTTGATAACTAATATTCTTTTATTTTATTTTTGAACTAATTAGTATAATGGTTTAATCTTTTCATATCTTAAAAATATGTAGGTATATCAGTTAATGCCCTGTCAAAAAATCACTGACTACAATAAATGCATACATATAATTTGTTTTCCTAGAATTTGAAGCACACACATTTTTATAAAAAGAAAACACTTCTGAAAAATAAGACACTAAAATATATACATATTTAGTGTCTATTTCATATTCCTATAATGCAAGAATTCATTGTTTGGTGAAATAAATACAGAAGACATATTCACCATGTAAATCCTCCAGCCTCCATAGCCTAGTTGGTAGTGACCCTGCATATGAAGCTGGAGGTTCTGAGTTCAAATTATTGCGGTGAGGGCATTATTTGTGTATTTATTTTTCACAAATATTTGTTTCTTGGTCATGGCTGTCTATGTATTTAAATATCTATCTATATATTATATATATCATCGCCTGGTACCCACATCACAAGCCTTAGCTTACCCTTGGACTAGGTTGATTTGTGTAAGATGTCCCAAGATATTTATTTAGTTTTATAACCTTGTAAGGACCCAAATTGCATTACAATGCACATTCCACTTCAATAGAATTTGAACCTTCTATAAATTCAATAAAACTAGCATTTAATTATTTTATTGATTTTGATAACAATCAAAATTTGGCATATTACATAGAAAGGTTCAAAACTAAAATTACTTTATAAGGTTAATAAAGATATTAATCATTTCCCTGGTTTAAAGTTGTGTTTATATTGATATACGTTTTTTTTTGTTTTTAGCAAGATGACATCAGGACCATACAATTATTCATATATATTTAAATATATCATAATTGGAGATATGGGAGTAGGCAAATCATGCCTGTTGCACCAATTTACTGAAAAAAAATGTAAGTTGTGGATTAATTTTGTAATTATTTTTGAGCTATTTACATACTATTTTAACATGACTCTTACATTCAATTATTGTGAAAATAGCTTACCCTTTCTGAGCTCTAAAAAAAAGGTACAAAAGGAGAGTGTTCCTTAAAGGTATGTCTGGTAAATATTGCAAGAACCACTGAAGCTATTAATTTGAAAGTTCTTAAAAAAGCGATGCAACACATTGATGTGATAATCAATGTTTTTTTTTATTAAATTCGAGAAATGCCCGAATAATAGGGAGCATAATTTCAAAGTCTAGCCTAGGTCGAGTGGTATTTAAAAGTTAAATTGAATATTGTAAAATATTTTTTTGCAGTGAAAACAAATTGTAAAGGAATTTTATGAAGAAAATTGTAAAAAAAAGAACATATCTCTCTTTTAATTTTATGTAAAAATGTACAGTTTTGCATAGTTTCAAAATCATCATAAACATTAGAGGAAAAATATAATCACACTCTTATTTTGAAAATACCTACAGATCTATGCAGCGGCTAGTAGTATAGATAATCGTCATCATACAATTGTATTTATTATTCTTGAAATATCTACAAAATTATGTTTTACATTGCTAGCTTTCAAATAAAAAAAAAATGTAAAAATTGGTTCACCCTAACGTTGTGCCTCACTTTGCCGATAGATGGCGCTTTTCATGGAATGCTCTTTTTCGACTCTTTCCATGATGTTGATGTATTTTGATGTTTGAGTATTAAGCTCAAATAAATGAATACTTAAAGATTTTTATAGTTATTAAGTTTATACGTAATCGGAGCCTTTCGTGCGTGAATCACGTAGACTCAAAACTTGACCAGTTTTTTTTCTTATTGCAGTTATGGCTGACTGTCCTCATACTATTGGTGTTGAGTTTGGTACCAGAATAATTGAAGTAGCGGGCCAAAAAATTAAATTACAAATTTGGGACACTGCTGGGCAGGAGAGATTCAGAGCTGTCACTCGGTCGTATTATAGAGGTGCTGCTGGGGCACTAATGGTGTATGATATAACAAGAAGGTTAGTTATAATTAAATAATTAGAATTAATTTTATGTAAACAAAACAAGGCAGTACATGTGATGCTGTTGCTGAGTCGACTTAATATTGCATTATTATTTATTTCTTAACATTAATTTGTTGAAATGAGGTGAAAATGTTGTATGTACATGTATTTATTAACGAAATTTAACAATTGTCACTATCTGTATGTATATAAATAATTTTAATGACAGATCTTGTGGACTACTGGCTAAACATCTCTCATGAACTATCATTATCAGTCAAATTTAAAGATAGGCGTACATCAAGTGCCGAAAATCTAATATTATATCTACAATGTATAACCACCTGATATGCCACCGTGATATGCGAATTTCTTAATTTTTAACACGCTTTTATTAGTTTCATGTAACTATGTATGTAAGAAAATCTTGAAATCGTAATTTGACCCACTTCCCGGTCGGTTAGGATGAAATTTTGCACACGCTCTTCTGAGTTCTGATGACAATACATCAATACATGACTAGATAAAAAACGTCATTACAAATCCAAGATGGCGGTCTGGCTGTTCGAAATCAACCCCCATGATATGGGTATCAAATCTTTTCAGGGTTTGCTGTCAGGAATACGAAAAAAGCGTGTTTTTTAAACTATTATTAGTCGAAACTTTTTATTTCGCTCGTTTTTGAGAAGCTTTTTCACGAGCCATTCACGTTCGTCTGCCCAACTAAGTATCAATAATTCCCTTTCGTGTTTTCGTGGAAATGTCCGGATTTATTTTAGTGTCTCCATTAGCTTCGGTTCAATGGATACGGGAATTTATTGTGACTTATGGCAGCAATATGAATTCGGACGTTTTCGTGAAAAGCTGTAGAGACAGGATTATGCATTACATTTGTGCATGAATGCCATAATGGTACATTACGATACAAGTGCGACAAAAATTAAGTTCGAAACGAGTAGCTTTAAAATTTTAAACCGTCGTGAGTTACGAATTTCCTTTTCGCACATGTAAAGTACGACGTTTTTCAGTAGGTAGATAGCCATCTGAAGTTTTGATCGGACAAAAAATGAACATTCCTCGCAGTTTTTCGCATTGATCTAGCCATTTTTCGCGTCCGCTGCCCACGCCGTTCGAGCGTCGACTCAGTTTGCGCACTAACCCTCTTATCCACAGGCGCGTATCCAGGGGGGAGGGGAGGCGCAATACGGTCACCCCCCCCCCCCCCTGACATTGAACTTATCTATGGCTAGGTGCTGTTTTCAGTGAAATACTATCATGTCATATAGGTCAGTGCCCC
>JALPQI010006330.1:0-51252 GCA_025490895.1 Thaumatotibia leucotreta
GATTGGCCATGCTATACATATAGGTACATACATATTAATAAAACTATTGGTCGCATGCGCATCATACAGTACCATATGTATCCATTTAATAGCAAAACACATACCCTTTATGACCACGAAACCATTGTCGAGCCACCGATGATCAATATCACAGTCCATATTTAAAACATCTATGGCCCGTCGCCATATTGAAAAAAATATTATTATGCCAACCGCGTTTCCCGCCAAAGTACAGTACCGCACCGCGCCCAACAGAATAGAAGGAATCATGACAGTGGAATTTTATGTTCAGCCGGAGATAAGTATTTTTTTAAGACTGTAGAAGGGATAGATGGACAACTCAATGAGGGTTTTCTCGAAAACGTATGCCACTAGTTCACGCCACTTAGCCGTAAGGTCCCGCTAAGAACCACAATTATCTAGCGCCAAAGAAAAAGTAACTTGAAAGTATTTTTTTTTATATAATTTTATTAACTCATACAAAACATATACGAAACTATAGGCGCTCTGAGAATTTAAACACGTTTCTGGACGTGACGCCTCAGTGCTGCCGCCCTGGTGAACATCATGTCAGAAAACCCTCATTCCATACATCCCTACCGGTAGAAATAAACGGAAAACTATTCCACATATCACCACTAGGGGGATATCTCAGTAGCGAGAGCGAGGGGCCGCGCCGAGTGTGCCACTAAGAGGGATGGATATATAGTGAGCGTTGTTGCCATGCGAGAAAAATTACCCCATCATTTACCCTATTATATGAAACAATATTAAAATGTAATATCAAATATGTTTATTTAAGTGGAGTTTTAGTTTCTTAGTGTACCTTATTTAATTTAATTTACGAAATAGTATTTTAAACTGTCATAGATACGTGGCGTTTTTCAAGCAAAATATACATCTTTGCCGAATATCAATTAAATTGCATTTTAACGTATACCAACCGACAGTAGAATCCAAAAAAAGAATGTAAGCAAATATGGCTGACATTCCATAGCATCTGACGTGTTTGAAACTTATCGTGAAATACGTTCGCAGATATAATTTTAGGTTACCACTATAAATATCAATATTTTTTACTAAAAATGTATGTGAACTCTTTCAAGTTCGTAATAAAACTACGATTGTGTTTTATTATGGAATAATGCAAGTTATTAGGATTGTTTACATTTTTTTGGATTCTACTGACGAATGGTGTAAACGGTTTGCGGACAGCTCATATTGACTAGCAAAGATGCATTATTTACTTAAAAATAATACATTTTTTTTACTTTTAGGTATACACTATCTTCTACCATCCCCGACTCTCAATTTCAACTCGTCAATAATGATATATTTAGTAACTTATCGACATTAAATTAAAATATATATATATATCATCATCGATTTCATTAGAAGAATGAAAAATTACATGTACCTACTTCCCACAAACAACATAGTACATAAACCCTCGATTACCCAAACTAGTTTGGGCAAACTTATTCGGATAATTTAAATAGGATAAGGTAAAATAAAACGACAACGTATACAAATAACATTTAATTTACTCATAAATAATTAGGATTCTATGGAAAGAAAACATTTGCAAGTGCACCATCGGGCCAAACCACCATTTATACATTATAATAATTTTACGAACGTGGGCAACTATCATACTGAAATTACCCCAAAATTTTGGGTAATTATACCCTCCTTGCCCTGGCATCCCTCGAACAATAACAAAGTCACTGAATTATTTCCCTTTTCCGAGTTAATTATGGCCAAAATGCTTTCTAATGACTAGTATTTTTATCAGTTTACATTTTAAAATGGTTTGCTAACAGTTTCATTCAGAATTAGACTGAAAAACACTATATTTACCTGCGAAAGGTTATGTCAGCAATTTTTCGCTCGTTTCTACTTTTACAGCCTAGTACTTCGCATCGCACCATATCTAGAAGATAAACACAGATGAAATTGTTCAAAATAAGCCTTGGGATAAGTTGTTTGTGTCCACTTTCACATTGAAAACATTTAATTTCACTCCCACCAGACGTATGTGACGTATTCAACGCATTTGTCTGACACGTAGATGCTAAGTGCCACACAAAAAATAGTGGCACAGTGATAAGGACGGACGATTATCGTTCCTTTTCACTTCCACTAGTTAAAAGTTTAATAAGACCATCCCTTTCGTTCTTGCTATTATTATTACGTTGTCAAATCCATATTAATCCTACATTCATGCTCAGTAGGGATCATATGGAATAGGGAGTCGCTACAATGGCTCTATTGCAAATAAAAAAGTGTAAAATTAGTTAAGTAATTATTGGTCTTGCAAAATAAATAATACAATATATCCTATCTTATTTCCGATTTTTTTGCTTCTTCAGTATCTATTATTCAACCTTTCCGCGATTAAGTGTATGGGCCTTAAAAATAGCATAGTGTAAAAAAAATATTGGTGGTCCGTTTAGTCCGTTATAAAGGAGAAAATAAAACTTATGGGGCCAAAAATAATAATTATTCGGAAATAAAGTATGTAGTTAAGATAGTTAAAAATCCTTACGGCGAGTTTGACAACTATTTGTGTAACATGGCAAACATAATTATTATCGTTTAGTGAAAAATTAAAATGCATTTGTTGTAGATTATAGTACGGTCAAATCGTACATTAAACTCGCAAAACATGTAGTAAAGCTGCATTTTTGGTATGTTATTTACACACCATAGGGCAGTATAAAACCACAATTTGCAAGCAAAAAAAAGTTGTGCTAGCTGCGTTATACGTGAAAAACTGTGAAATTTACTGTCTATTTTTAGTTTCTGATTTTTATAAAAAAAGCCTTACGTTTTTTGACAATATGTATCAGGTAACGTTTAAAGATGAATGAATTTGTAACAAGATGAGATAACATGCATTACCGTAGGTCTTATAGTTTCAGAGATTCGAGACTTCAAATAGTACCCTGTTTTGTAAACTAGAGAAAATGTTGAGTTTTGCTAACGTTTTTGGTTTAATATCGCCTTACCTAATTATGCTACGAAAATCATGAAATAATTATCTTATAGCGCAATTAATATTCTTTCATTTAAGGTAAAATCAGGTCAGTAAACTTTGTAATTGAAACTAAAAACGCGAAATTCAAAAAGCAGGAGGTCCGCTATCAAAGTTTTTCATACAAATGGCAAGTTGTGTTGCAAAGCTGCAATTTTTGTATATTATATAGGCTCTATAGGGATGTACGAAAATGCATATTAAAAGAAAACAAAAAAAAGGATTTAGGTATAAGACGTAAATAACTGAAAAAAAATTGGACTTTTTTTAGTTTTTGACGTTTAACTAAAAAACTATAACTTTTTGATACTAATTGCTATAACACTATGAAAGAATATTAAATTTGAAAGGATTTGAGCTACCTTGCATTACCCTAAATTATATAGATTTAGAGATACGACATTTCAAAATGTGCCCTTCATTAAGTTAAGAAAAAAATGCATGTTTTGAAGCCTTTTACACCCCCAACTATAAGACTTACAGTAATTGTTATCGGCTCAATTTGTTCCAAATTTAATGTCGTTATTATCTACAATTATTTTTTTTTCTTAGCGCGAACGTTTTGCCAATATTTACCTAGTGAATAGCTTTAACGTAACCTAAAATTTGTTTATGTTTTGATAAAAGGGCACTTTATGAAATGTCTTATCTCAAAATATATATAACTTACGGTGATGCAACGTAGCTCAAATCCTTTCAAATTTAATGTTCTTTCTTAGTTTTATAGCAATCAGCATTAAAAAGATAATAGATTTTAAGTTAAACGTCAAAAACTTAAAAAAGTGCGATTTTTTTTCGTTTTTTACGTCCTATGCCCAAATTATTTTTTTGTTTTTCTTTTAATATGCATTTTCGTATATATCTGCAAGGACTTTATAATATACCAAAATTGCAGCTTTGCAACTCGACTTGCGATTTGTATGAAAAACTTAGATAGCGGGCCTCCTGCCTTTGGAATTTCGGGTTTATACTTTCAACTACAAAGTTCACTGACCAAATTTTACCCTTAAATTAAAGAATATTAAGTGCGCTATAAGGTCATTTTTGTATGTTTTTCGTAGCATAATTTGGTGAGGCGATATTAAGTCGAAAACGTTAGCAAAACACAAAATTTTATCTAGTTTACAAAATTGGTACTTTTTAAAGTCTCGAATCTCTGAAACTATAATACCTACGGCAATGCATGTTAGCTCAACTTGTTGGAAATTTATTAATCTTTAAACGTTTATTTACATATGATATCAAAAAACGTAAGGTTTTTTTAATAAAAATCAGAAACTAAAAAATGGCCCTAAATTTCGCAGTTTTTCACGTACTACCCAGCTAGCACAACTTTTTGTTGCTTGCAAAATATGGTTTTATACTGTCCTATAGTGTCCAAACAACATACCAAAAATGCAGCGATACTACTTGATTTGCGAGTTTAGGGTAAAATTATGTGCGATTTGACCGTACTAATTAGGGGTAGGTTGTCCATTGAGGTTCAACCTGGAAATGCGGTGAGCGTAATGGGCACCTTTGTGTCGGGTCACCCTTGTGCTTAGCTAAGGGGTGCTACTTAATTTTAGAATATGGTTAAGATTAGTTTAATTTTAGGATATGGTTGTAGATTGTATTTAATAATAATACTATTTATTCACTACAGTATTAAAAGTGTGATACCTACGTTAAGCTAACAAAGGCACACCGCTTCACATGTAATTTATCAGTCTTTATGAATAACTCGTCTCTAGTTCAACCAATGTATGATATACGATGAATAAATAATTAGCTACTAGGAACGACGGTCTTAAATGCTTACTGCCTATTGTTTCTTATTTGTCACAAACGGTTTCTTTTGAGTTAGGTAGCTTATTGGAAAGTATTTTGTTTACTACCTTTGCTAGATTCGAATTCAAATTACCTATAGTACCACAATGTCGTAACAGATGTGCTTACCATAGAAAAAATCAACTGCGAAAGACTCTGGTTGTCACGGGATTCGAACCCGCTTGATCTGGATTACTAACTGCTGGTCCAACGTGCTCCCAATTACACCAGACGACCTTCCGTGAATCACAGCGAATTTAGTCAGTGGTATTGTGAAACTTATCGAAGAACTAATGTTTCGAAGGTACTATAATACAACCTTAAGCCACTCCAAGACGTGTGTCTACCACAATCGTCCCCAATCTCGAAAACTCTCCGTTGCGTTGAATTACCTATAGTGTTTTTCTCACTTGAGGGCCTTGGGGCATAGACAGAGAGAATCATTCCATTCTACTTCTTACAATAATATTATCCATTATAAAAAAAGAGATGCATACTTATAGTTTCTGTTCCTACTGTTAACTGCCAAATTTGGTTTGTCAGGCTATAGTTGCATTTAGTTGCAGTAACATTATTTTTTAATTTTATCTCTCGTATGTTATCACGGGCCGTGTGGAGACGGCAGTAAGAATACATTTGTTGCCACCCCACCTCCTCCTGCGGGTGTCGTAAGAGTCGACTAAGGGGTTGAAGGTGTCACTGACCATTATTTGATAAAATATTGATGATGGGCAGCAGCGTCATCATAGTGGACACATTACTCTATCATAGGCTGATGATGATGTTAACTTTTTCTTCTGTAGTAATGTACGAACTACGTACGATCCAACTACACGAATTAAAGGCATTTTTTTAACCGACTTCAAAAAGGAGGAGGTTTTTTAAATAAACATTTAAACATTCGTTTTACCCATGTAACAGTTCGACTTTTCGAACCCTTTAAAGCATTCGTGGTCAACGGGTGACCGAAAAAAGGAAAGAATGTTAAGATGTAAAAAGAATATACATAATATACTCTGTTCAACCATTTTGTTAGTAGAAAAAGGGGGCAAATTCAAAGTGTCCATGGACATTGGACAACCAATTCTTCCTGCTTATACATAATTACATTTTTGCCAGCTTTTTTTTGACAATCTCGTTGGACAGAGAATACGTTTTCATAGTTTTAGTTTACTAAGATTAATACGAATATAATTTTGTATACTTAATTAGATACCTAGGTACTTTCTTATACGGGCCGTAAACTTAAAATGTGCGAATTGTTTTTAGGACTCATAATGAATATAATTATAAAGAGTACCGAACTTTAAAAAAACACTTAACTATCTACAATTTCAAAAAGAGGAGTGTACAAGTTTTTATTGGGTCGGCAACGCGCATGTGACACCCCTGGGGTTGCAGGCGCCCATAGGCTACGGTGACTGCTTTCCATCAGGCGGGCCTTATGCATGCTTGTTTGCCATCGACGTGGTATAAAAAAAAACACGAATAAATCCTGTTGTTTTTTGTTCCTGGCAGGCCCTCTGCAGCCAATGCAAAATCCTATGCAGTAGCAAAATGGACACACAAAATATTGGGGATTTTTTTTTCGCGTATTAGAATCGAAAGATCTCGTGGAAGGAATCCAAAACTTTTTTTGCGCACCAGTGCGGGAAGTGGTTTTGAAGAGCTATCTATTTTAAAAAAGGTCGTACGATACACGTGCGAAAAGGAAATCGGGGCTCTCGTGTCGACTTAAAAGACTCCCATCGGTCGTGTATCAATTTAAGAATCACTCATTACGAATTTCATTTTTTTCGCACTTGTATCGTAATGTTCTATTTTAATTTGCCGGTTTTTTCTAATGACAAGTAAAGTTGGTTTGCCTGACTACAAAGGCATGCTTGTGGTAAAAAAACTTCTTTGTTACGTCTAAACTCTAAAGCGAGCAGTTATTTGAGTAAATCGGATAAAACGCCTCAACAACCCATTCAACTAGAGGCCAATCGTACTAATATCCATGATATCTGACACACGTAATACAAGCCTTATGATTTCGTACTTAAAGTATATTTTTAGATGACAGAAAATGTTAAAAATATTGATAGTGTACAAAACTTGTCCAAAATTTCGATTGTCAATGTCATTGTCAATCTCCGTTCATTGCACTATTGTTGTGATTAAAGTTCGCAAATTTTAATTGTTCATATTTTATCAAATTATAGGACATTATGACTTCACAAGGGAGGAGTGATTTCACTAGCTTACATATAATATTCATAATAAGCGGAGGTGTGTTGACCGTGATCATTCTATTCATTTTCGCGAAAAGACAAATTACAAGGTTTGCGTTGAGGTCTCGAAGAGGTCCCCACGTTCCTATTGGAACTGATGCTAAAAAGGTGTGTATATATCATCAATCTTATCTTACTCCACTGCCGGACATAGGCCTCTCCTATTATGCGTATGGACGCAGGAGGTAAATGTCCATGGTCACCACCCTGGGTGATTTGGCGATCGGATGTCTAGTCCACTATGATGATTTCAAGAATAAATCATATTTTATTGGTTGGTTACAGATGCTACAATTGTTACAGGAATAAAAACACAATTAAAATTGTTAAATTTATTCACATATAAATCACTCTGAATAAATCTTATCTTATCTTATCTTATCTTAACTCACACCTTTGAATACCTATTAATAAAACATAATGTATTATTTATTTTTTATGCATAATATTGCATTATTTATAGAATAGTTAGTGTTTTAATATAACAGCATAAAGAAAATGGTACATGATATGGGTGCATAAGTATTATTATTAAAATAATTACAAAAATGTTATAATTTGTTTATACAATGCACAAGAATACTCCATCTTTCATAAAACATGCATAAGAATACTCCGTCAAGGTAAAATATTTCGAGGGTTGGGTGGTCAAACCCAAATACAAACCATATGATATTGATGTGAGGTTGTTATTTCAATGAAAAAATATCTTGACTTAATGGGGTTTACTATGGGGAAAATTACATTTGAGTCGCTTAACTTCAAACCCGGGTAAATCCACTCTGCCAATAGAGTGCATATTTCATTGCAATAGCCTAGTTTTTCTTTAAACTTCAACTCTATTGAAGTTAAGCGACTATACCCGGGTTTGAAGTTAAGCGACTCATTTGGGAATATTCCCCATGCTATATTGAGTTACTGGGAACGGTATATCACAAATTGTATTTAATTTTGTGCATCAATATTCCAGTGTTTGAAGAAAGAGATAGAGCGGCGCATAGAAGCTGTTCCCCGCATTATGCATGAGCCACGGCTGATCAGTTCTGAGCCCTCACATTATATCCTGGAGCCGCAGCAGCCGTACCACTACCGGTTTAAGGCTGTGGATGATGTGAAAACCCTTGGTATGTGTAGATATATCTCTATTTTGGAGTTATAACTTACATGATTCTCAAATATATTGTGAGTTGAAACATGTTGAGCAATCAGCAACATAAATTATGTAAGTTCTTGTGTATTGTAGGCTTGGTAGCATAACTTACATGATACTCAAAAAATATTACGAGTCAAAGCATGTTGAGCAATCATCAACATAAATTTTATTACTTATGTGATTTCTTGTGTATTGTGGGCTTGGTAGCATTACTGATTTTTTTTTCTCTTTAATTATTTTCGTCATGACATTAATAAACCAACATGACATTCAGGTGGTCTATTCAAGTGTAGAACCATATAAAAAAAAATTACATATTTTAAGATGAGTCAATGTGAAATAATGTCCAGTCCAGTGGTTGACTGGTAGAGAATGCCTAAAGGCATTAAGTCCGCCATTTGTACTTTAATTTTGTGCAATAAAGTTTAAATAAATAAATAAATGTCCTTGGTTCATATTGTGTCAATAGAATACCTGTTATCTTTGTTTACCACAAATATTTGATGTTTAGTTATGTATTCTATGTAATTTGTTGTTAATTTGCATTTTAAAACATTGTTATTTTCAATCAACCATTACCCTGACTCCACACTGAATGGAAAGAAATTGCCGCGCGCGACCTTGACCAGTAGACAGCCTCGCCCGAGTCCATGACCTCGCCTCGCGTGTGGACCTAGCTATTATCGATGAATGTCCACAGATAGTCCTTAATCTCATTTTTAGAGGAGGAGATAGCCCGCCAAGACCCCTGCCTTCGGCGGCACCCCCGCGAATCCCTCCGAGGCTTCCTGCTCTCCTCTCTCGCAGCCCCACTCGACGGCCGCGGCCAGAAGTTGGTGCACCAATTCTGCGACACGTACGAGTTCGCCCGACACCACCCTGGGGAGTTTGGGGACGATGAGTACAGAGCGTATTCGAGGTTGCTGTTGAAGTTGCTTGATGCGTGAGTATGTTTAAGTCTGGTTTTTATTCACAATAAGCCCCTCAGGAGATTTTTTCTGCTTTCAGAAGTTAGTTCAAAGCTGTTATAGTTTCACCTAGTAGGTAGAGGTAGGTATTAGGTACTATACTGTAAGGAAATTAGCCCGGTACAACACTAGTGACAGTACCGGCATGTCACTTCACTACGGCGTCGGTGGAGCTGTCAACGGACGTTACACGGATATGGCGCGTCGCGGTTACTCTATCTTAAAATTGCTGTATGATTGCCTTGTTAACCATTTAATAAATTATGTATTAGTGATGAAGCGGTGTTTTTACCCTAACAGCTTCAGAAGTGAGATATTATCATACGCCTACTAAAGTTTACTTGACCAAAATGGGTACAATCTATTCCGCTGGTATCGGAGTCCCATTGTTGTGATTGAAATACTCGAATTCACCTGATTCTAATGAGTGAATGCACCAATTCTACTAAATGCATAATTGCTATAGTATTAATAATAAACGACGCAATCATACAAAGTAGGTACTTCGCGTAAAGGTAACCGGTCAACTTCATCGTCATGGTAACTTATCTTATCGTGGTAGGTCTGTGGCTAATGTGAATTCATCTCTTAACAGAGTTCCTAAATATTACGCACGGTAAGCTTAACAAAGAGGCAGATAAGAAATATAAAAAAAAAACCGGTGCGCGATGCACAGGTTGAAGATAATCTTAAAAGGGTGCCTCGGTTGTGTGGCGTGTGTGTTTTGATATGATTTCAGATTTATAGTAAGCACTAAATATTACATTTATGTGGACTAAGAACAAACTACAAGTTAATGGTACTAGTATACCCAGTATACCCATAGCTGCAACAGTGCTGCATAACACAATCAAGCAATGTACCATGGAATTAACAGGTGGATATGTATGATACATAAATGTTGGAACTTAGTAATCCTATTATTTAGTTGGATTTAATTAATTGAAGTCCCAAGGTAAGAGCCGAATAAAAAAAAAAGTGTACATTTAACGGTGAGTCTTAACTTATTTTAATATATGTCAAGTTTAGTATCATATTGACAGATTGGTCACCATTTCTCCTGAATAAGTTCCTTGTTTACATGAAGAGAAAGAGTGGAAACTGTATAGAATAATTTTGACAGTTTCATACTAATTGTACTGTTCAGTATGTATGGACAAGTGTATCGCATTGATTTGGTTTGTGAGTTTTATCTTAGGTACATTTCAATTATTATTTAACTATGAATGTGGAATACTATGAAAGCTAAGCCGTTCAATTTGGAACAGGCCAACTATAGTCTGTGATACTTAAATAACTTAGAAGATATTTTAGTAACAAGGTATCATCTTCTACATCTTTGTGGAATGTATAAAGTGAACAACATTCATAATTTGTTACAACCTATGCCATGTTCATTCACAAGAATTTGATGAAATGATCATACTCTCTCTCATCTTTTTAGTAATTATCATAATACTTCATACCTAATGATATAAAATAAGCATAAACATGCTATGCTTGTTATTCTTAATATGTGACCATATATTAGTCAGTACAGGTTATGAACTGTGCATTCTATTTGTGTACAGTCTACTACAAAAATAGGTCTTCACCTTAAGAACTCATTAATTTGTCAATATGGTGTATAGCTTCCCACTATACCTACATGCACTAACTCTATTATGAAATTCTACCATTTTGCAGTAAGTACACTGGTGCACATATAAGACATTGAGTGCCTATTATTTATTGTTTCTAGTATGGGAAAATACTTATTTGGATTGTAAACATACAAGTACCTATTACAAGTAGGACTTTATGTAAGGTGTGAAATATGAATGCCTGATTCAGGCTTCTAATGCAAATGTTTAGTATACCTACTACAAAGTCATCACCATTATCAGCTTTGTTATACAGAGATTGATGCAATGAATACTTTGGTTTGACATTGTCATGCAACGGTACAACAGTGACATGCCTTCTTGGCTCATCAAGTCATCCGCTATCTGGTTTTAACCTTATATTTCAGATGCATGTTTTTGAACAGCTACTTAAATAAACTTAGATTATCTTGAACTTTCAAGTCTTTCACAGAACTGTCTGAGGTATTATACTGCTACATCACTTACAATGAAATGGATAAAATGATATCAATAATATTTACTTATCTAAGATTGGGTAAGTGCAGTTGGCATATTGACTTATGGGGTTTTTGTTTCACATTGGAAGTTGAAAAATGATCTGTTGGAAGAATGCATAACCTACAAGGTAAATTGCCTATTTAAAATGTTTAACGATTCTAACCTATTCACTGTTGTTCATCATCATCATAATGATTAAAGTTGCCAGTTACATGAGAAGTTCAGTTGAGGCCACTTCATTATTTAACAATTTAATATTCATTTCACCCTCAAGGTGTAACTGATATGTATTACAACTATGCAAGACACATCATGTACAATACATTTATGTATAATTATGACAATTGCACATGATAAATGTGTTCAGTGCTTTATAATTTGTCCAGTTACAGCGAAGCTGTGTTGGGTATGATACATTTGAGCAGTACATATAGTTTCTTTAAATACATGGGAACCTCAATGTGGCAAACCTCGATAAATGGTAATGCTAATTTAATTTATACCTATTGAATCAACAAAACATATTTAAGGAATTTTTGCAATCTGCTTACCTTTTATGGAGCTGCTTGGAAGTGAACAGCCAAGTTCCATATGATTATTATCATGCAACTTATGGACTGGTGTTATGTTTTATACCATTTTATGAACTTGTGTCTCTTACAGAATATAGTACTGAAATGTTGTGATATAACATGGCAAATCCTGTTTCTTTTAAAGTACACTATAATATGATGACATGCAGAGAATTCTCAAATGAGAACTGAGTTAAATGGGAGGTATAATTCCCACTTCATGGTTCATAACTTGATCTTTCACAGGTTTAATTATTGAATTCAGCATGTACCTATATGAATGAAAAATGCTCTTAGTGTACAATGTTCACTATGAAAGGATGATGTTCAAGAATCCTCAGATTAAGAACTGAGCTAATTGGAAGAGGTGATTCTTGCCTTGTGGTTTAATGATAATGACTCAATCTTTTGCAGGTTTGATGAATTTTGTCTAATGAAAAATGCTTTGTTTATACAGCGTTATATGACCATTCATGATAGTAGATTCATGATGGGCAGCAGCATCATCATAGTGGACTGGGATAGGCTGATGATAATTATGACATATTACAGTGTTCGCTATAAAAGGAATATGTTCACAGATACTCAGATTGGTACCTGAGTTAATGAAACACGTCCAACCGAATTTATAGACTTAAAAGTGTGTCTTTTATTGTTTTCTGAATGGCTCATTATTACATTATTGACACCTGCTATTTCTCCATAAATCAGAAGGGAGACATCCAAACTTATGAGTTACTTTAACATTGTCGTTATGGCAGTTGATTATATTCGTAATTAGTCCGAGGTATTACAAGTAGTAGGTCGTCTTTGCGGCCGCCTTTGTCGCGATATAAAGCCTAAATAAAAAACAAAAAACGAAGCAACTGGCAACATTAGTACAAGATGTCATTGTTGTTTTCGCGCGCCACTGTCACGTCGCACGGATTTTATTACGAAGTAAAATTTTCTTGTTTTAGTGAAATTTTCAGATTCTCGGATAGAAGAATATGATTAAAAGGACGAGCAATATTTCGTTGACTTGCTGTAAGAAGAAGCAACCTCCTAATATACAGAAAATCGAAATGAAAAACGAAAGAAAATTTGACCATTTAGAGGTTACAAACATGAAAATATATGAGTTCTTGCATATAATACCGCTAATTCTGACATAATATGTTATATTATGTCCATTCCCTGTTGGGAAATGTAATATCCGGTAACATATTTGGATTTAATTACAAAGGTAAGAGATATACAAATATAACCTAAAATACTTATATTTTGCAAGTAATTAACACAAAATATGCTTTATTATTGGTGTTCTAAATATTATTTTGTATTCCTCTCTCCGTTGGAGAAGGAAACTTTTCCGTGGGAAAAGAAATCACAATAATAATTGCAAGGCAAAGAAGAAATCGTGAAGACAAGTAAAATGCCTACTCTGCCTTAAGACTTATGATTCTGACGCTATATGTTATATAACGTACCTTTTCCGTGGGAAAAGTTTATGTGATCAGAAATGCGTACCTGGACATTATATGTGATATACTGTCACTTTTCCGTTGGAAAAGTTAATCTGATGCCACTTTTCCGTTGGGAAAGATAGGTAATCTGATCAAAAGTGAATAGCCTGATCATTACATTTTATAGAATGCGCTTTTCCGTTGGACAAGTTAATACAATCATATGTTGTTCTTGAGTAACATTATCAAGTCATCCGTGGGATGAAGTTATTTATATGACATGACAGGCACGACAAGGATAATACATTAAGAAATGCATAATACATAATACAATACATGACATTGAGGAAGGGTACTCTAAACAGTTGGGATATTTAACCCGTCCGAATACAGACTGAATCCTATTATAACATTGATAAATTATGTACTCAATGGTGAGAAATAAGAAAGATACCTAAGACAATTTTTGGTTTTAAGCTAAAAGAAATTTGTATAAAATAGCAAAAATAAATGGATGGATCTAGCAACAGGAAAAGGAATCGAAGACTACAGGAATGGAGAGGAATCAACATTGTGCTGTACTTAAATGTACTATAGACCAACTATTACAAATAATAATTATGTTGTCAAAGATATGCTTGATATTATATATAAAATTTAATGTGGTAAACTGATGCCTTTGCAATAGTTGTTACCTGAATCAAAATTATGGATTTAAATATAATCTTAAAAAATATGATCTGCGCTGCAGTATACCTACACTGTTAGTGTAAAAATAACACAAATTTATACAACATTCTAACATTGTCAAACAATTTGTAAGTTTGATACAATTTGCATCATAACCATATACTTAACCTTGAGAAGGAGCAACAAACTGGACTCGAGAAATGGCAGAAAGTTGAAGCATTCATAATAATCCAGGCACAACACATACAAAGTTGTTGAAAATACCAAACTATATATTATTATTAAATAATAATAAATACTTGGTTGACCAGAACATTTGGTAAGTTAATAGATTATTGGTGATTAAATTCCATTATGGATGAACATCCCAGCTAATTATGTCCTATCCAAACATTGACTCTACATAGTCATAAGTATCATAACAATATTCTTAGACACCGAAAGCCACTTGCGATGCATTTTTGTATATATATAATATATACTTACATAAACATATTTTATCATTTACTTATGGTGGGTAATATGTAATTATTAAAATTTGTCTCAGTATGACAAATAATAGAATATCTCTCCAAATAATTCAACAGGAGTTCCAAAATAGCTCTAACTGTCTTGGGCTTTGCTTTGTCAATTGACATGCTAACAATCTTAAAAAAGGACATTCTGCGAAAGCTAATGAGTAATATCATACGACAAGATGGATAAACAGATGACAAACTGCTGTATAAAGGCAGTCATCTTCTTATAAAATTAATCATTACCACTTATCATGGAATATTCTTCAATATGAATTGAAAACTCATCAATTCTTTCTTTACTTATGAGAATATACAAAGTCAGGTATTACCCATTAGGACTAATAAGAAAAGCTTACATTGTTTATTGAATCACATTATCTAGTTTCTTTGGAACAGAGCCTATTCAGAAAGATCAACAAGTTTGAAATATCAAACTGGATTTTTAGATAATAATAATGTTCAACACCAAATGCTGTGCTCAACTAATATTCAGAACAAGACCATAATTAAAATTATGAGTTTAAGAAACATCAAACAAAGATGGATTGTGTTGTTGAATACATCCAGAATTATGTCATACATCCATGACTGGACAAAGAACTACCTATCTCTCTTTTTCTGCAATAAGAGATGTATCTCTACATAATCAAATCGATGACATGTTATGTTGTAATGAGTATGTCCTAAAATTTTAAATAGCGTTACAATAACTTAAATAAGTAATTTATTTTTCATGTTATTAATTGTACCTATACCATATTAGTGATATTAGACACCTGCACATCCACTGCAGTTTTTACCAAATTCAACATGAGATCTAGAACATAAGAATTATTGAATGTTGAACTCATTACTAAGCTATTTAAATCCCTTATGAGCTTATATTCACTCTCTTGCTTTCTTTTTACGATATACTCTTACTAATGAAGCCCCGTGGCTTCATAACAAAGATAATGTCAGCAGTGTCAAGAAAAATAATAACATGGCTTATAACTTAAAAAGTACTTAAGGATATCAAATTCTGTTAATAAAGGAATAATGGGTCATAACTTAAATAGTGAAATAGATGCTTAAAATAATGCATAGGTATATGTAGTTACATACTGTAAGCCTACAATAATACATACCTACATGTAGAATATTAATGGTACAGACATTAATGCTTACCAACTTTTTATTAGCTCTATAACTTCATTTGAATAATTATACTTCAATTTGAACACAAGCAAATACATTTTTGCTCTCAACTTAGCTATTATAAAATTGTTTAAGTATCAGTAGGTGTCACAATGCACGCTATTTTAACATTAAGTTAGGTACTCATGTGACTTAAATTATGATCTAATGATAATACTGAAAAATGGTTACTATTTTACTGTCACCTACCTAACTTTAAGGAATGAATCTCATTACAGGCATTAGCAAGTGAGTGTTTATATGTATGCCACTCATAGTCATGTATAGGTACATATACTCATGTTCAAGTTATGAGTATATACAAATTAAAAATAAATTTGAACAAATATATGTATAAAATTACTTCATGGTAGAAGAAGTTCATATTTATCCTTGATCAAGAATTATATGAAATTAATGCAAAAATGTTAACAAAGTATTTATGAAATCAACAGAAACTCTATCATCATAAATTTGAAAACACTTAGTATTATCAAAATTTCTTCAGATTCAACCATTTCAAATGAACGGCTTGTTATACCTAGGTAACTACTTATTTAAACGTGACATATAACCACTATGGTAAAAACGAATTCAATCAACTAATAAAGATCTATTGTTGAATAGCACACTTATAATAGCTTTACAATTGAATAATACAAGAGAATCCTTTTGACAATACATTTATTTGTTATTGCCTACTGAGAGTACTGAGTACTTAACCTAATATATATATTTTTAATATACTAGGTATTATTTAGCACGCTACTAACAGTAATAATATAAAGACCAGAAATTAATTTATCAAGATATTCCCATCAGACCTGGTCAAGTTAGACTATTTAGTAACATAAACCAAACTCAAAATATGTGCTAAAATCTAGTTAGTCATATTTTTCATTAAATTTGATTATTTGTATATATTGAAATCATTATGTAATATTTATAGATAACTAAATTTGTCCTATTCATAGTCCAATAGATGAAGACGTTTAAATGACAATAAACATGTGCAAACTAAGTTCCAATAATACCTTACATGAGCTTTATCAACTGTTCGTATCTACTTATTCTACTTAAGATAGATTATGTCTAGCATACCCAAATTCTTAGTGCCTAATGTACATAAGGTACAAGGAAAGTAAGACATATAACAATATTCGACGTATTAAAATTGAAGTCTGATTAGGAAAATATCTTACACTACGTGACTACGGATTAAAATCCACATGCTATTAAACATGTAGACTCACGAGTATATTATTATACAAACATATACATCAGGAAAAGGTGCAAGTGACCAATGAGAAACATTGGTGAAAATCTCAGGTTCTTTCTAGCTAGCCTAACATTTTATAAGAATTAATTATGTTCAATAAGGTGTTCAATTTAAGCCTTTTATTAGAGATTGTAACATTAAAATTTCCAGCTAGGAGCGCATGATATGCTACCAGTATAATTTCACCCACAAGTAATGAATTATTGCTTTAACAAAGAAATTAACTTATCACCTGGTACCTGGTAATTCACATTTTCATATATCTCTTAAGGAGATGTTGAAAAATCTGATCATAATTATTACAATTAAATCTATATTTAGCATTAAATATATTCTTCCACAAGACGGTGAAATATTAGGATACTGTGCATTATTCATAATTTGGTGTCTAATTCATAAGGATAATTAGTGGGAATACATATAATTTGTACTATGTATTTTTAAACAAATATCGCAATATATAGAAAACGTACATAATGTTTGTCTCTAAACATCTACTTGTAATACCTCGGACTAATTACGAATATAATTACAGGATTAAACGAACTTACCTGAAGTGAAGTTCTATCCTGATTATATGAAGTAATTAGTCCGAGGTAAGGGATCCCTCCCACCCAAGATTGGTACAACAAATGACCATTCTTTCCCTGTTAATCTCTCAATTTAGCTCTGAACTTAATGACATCTTGTACTAATGTTGCCAGTTGCTTCGTTTTTTGTTTTTTATTTAGGCTTTATATCGCGACAAAGGCGGCCGCAAAGACGACCTACTACTTGTAATACCTCGGACTAATTACTTCATATAATCAGGATAGAACTTCACTTCAGGTAAGTTCGTTTAATCCTGTAATTATTTGCTCCTAGCTTAAGTGCTAGGTGGTGTATGAGTTCGGAGTTATGTTATCCGTTGATATTATTACGAAAGAGTCTTGCTATCATTCAAATAAGATCTCAATTCTAGTTATTCACTTGCTCCTTGGTTGAGACCTAGGCTGCCTGTGAAATCAAATGACATTGTAATTGCCCGTAAGGTTACTCCTCGATTAAGAACTTGGTGGTGTTACGGTGTATGAGATCTCGTTTATATTTTGTTGCCAACTATTGTTACTTAACTATTAATTGTGATCTGATTCTTTAGTCATATAAAACATCTGGGCTGGCGCCTCCATGGCGGTCCTAGATAATACATTTGGGCTGGCGCCTCCATGGCGGACCTAGATAATACGTTTGGGCTGGCGCCTCCATGGTGGTCCTAGATAATACGTTTGGGCTGGCGCCTCCTTGGCGGTCCTAGATAATACATTTGGACTGGCGCCTCCATGGCGGTCCTAGATAATACATTTGGACTGGCGCCTCCATGGCGGTCCTAGATAATACATTTGGGCTGGCGCCTCCATGGCGGTCCTAGATAATACGTTTGGACTGGCGCCTCCATGGCGGTCCTAGATAATACATGTGGGCTGGCGCCTCCATGGCGGTCCTGGATAATACATGTGGACTGACGCCTTAGTGGCGGTCCTGGATAATACATGTGGACTGGCGCCCCAGTGGCGGTCCTGGATAATACATGTGGACTGGCGCCCCAGTGGCGGTCCTGGATAATACATGTGGGCTGGCGCCCCAGTGGCGGTCCTGGATAATACATGTGGACTGGCGCCCCAGTGGCGGTCCTGGATAATACATGTGGACTGGCGCCCCAGTGGCGGTCCTGGATAATACATGTGGACTGGCGCCCCAGTGGCGGTCCTGGATAATACATGTGGACTGGCGCCCCAGTGGCGGTCCTGGATAATACATGTGGGCTGGCGCCTCAGTGGCGGTCCTGGATAAAACATTTGGGCTGGCGCCGAGAGGCGGTCTATATCAAATGCTGGTTCCATTGCGATCTGGCAGTTAATTCATATGTTTTATGACCTTATATCGTGTTGTTTTAACCTCATTCCTTAGCAGGGCAAGCCTGGAAACGGGCGTCTGTTTGTCTAGCTGAGTATATGTAAGGTGCACGCAGCGGGTCTTACGCATTGCTGCCGGAACGCGTCAGTTGACGAATTCACCGCCCTGGCAGACTTCGCCGTAACCCAGGCGCGGGAGCGGCTATGTACGCGCTTCTGCGCGAGTCATCGGTGACTAGTACGGTCACAAGCAGTCATCCCAAGGCGCTCTACATCGCCGGATAAAACTGTGAGCTTGTTCCATTACTTTATTGGCGTTATAACATTCATCATTCGAGGAACGTGTACATCAGTAATTGTGTGATTATACAAAAATCAATGATGTCATCATCATGTTACTCTAAGTGTGTACTGTGTATAATCAAACAAATTCGCAATTAGCCAGCGAACATTTGACTGATTTCATGATGTTACATTTATTAATGTCATTAATCCTTTAAAAAAATGCTACTAGATGGCGCTGTCCTAATTGCATAATAGTTTCATACATAATGGCGATATATTTACACGTTCAATGTAAAAAAAAAAAAGAAAAAGAGTTTTCATTAATTGCACATTATGCAAGTAAATGATATCACTTTAATCTTGGAATCGCTCAATTAAAGTATTAAAATTTGTATACTGGCTATACTAAAGATTGAAAAAACTGGCCAAGTGCGAGTCGAACTCGCGCGCGAAGGGTTCCGTACCATTATCAATTTATTATTAAAAAAATACAGTTAAATCAACCTACCTCAAAAACTAAAAGAGATAATTTAATCAAACCAAAAATCGTTGATAGAGTTTATTAATGTGCATAACATATATTTTTTTTAGAATTTTATATCGCGTAGTTTAAAAAATAGAGGGGGGGGGACACATTTTTCAGACTTTGAGAGCTGATATCTCGAAAACGATTTGCTTAAATTTAAATAAGATTTATGAACCTTCATATCATTTTCAAAGACCTTTCTATTAATACCCCACACGCTTATATACAACTAAAAAAAAAATTTTATCCCTCAGTTACATGTATGGAGGGCCCCCACTCCAATGGTTTTTTTTACAATTTAGTATCATAATCCTGTAGCGGTTCATACAACACATATCCTTACCAAATTTCGTTACTGTAGCATTTATAGTTTCTGAGTAAATCAGCTGTGACAGACGGACAGACGGACAGACGGACAGACGGACAGACGGACATGACGAATCTATAAGGGTTCCGTTTTTGCCATTTTGGCTACGGAACCCTAAAAAAAGGGGTTGACCTGGTTCTTGCCACTCCACATTAGCACAATTATAATAAACCCAGTTGATAAAAGGTACATCGTCATTTGAACATATCTTGTCTGTCTGTCCATGTTACGCTTGATACTGACGAAATCGACGAATCGGTTCGTGAACGACGGAACGTCGCACATGTTATAGATTCATGGCATTCAAGACCTGTGTATGCGTTATGCTTAAAATGCATTTGTTAAATTCGCAGTGTATTGAACCTATGAGACTTCAGTCACACAATTTGGGTGCTGGGGCTGCGAAAGTTAGCGGCCTACGGTGAGCTTCTGTGAAGACCTGAAGAATTGACCTTCGGGCCGAAGGTTTGGTCAGTGAATGGCCGAACTGTAAGGAAATTAGCCCGGTACAACACTAGTGACAGTACCGGCATGTCACTTCACTACGGCGTCGGTGGAGCTGTCAACGGACGTTACACGGATATGGCGCGTCGCGGTTACTCTATCTTAAAATTGCTGTATGATTGCCTTGTTAACCATTTAATAAATTATGTATTAGTGATGAAGCGGTGTTTTTACCCTAACAATACGTATTAAATATTTAAATAATTCAACCCTCTTGAAACTTAGAACCTCCTAGGGGATCTATTTTGAGGTCCAAAAGGAGCATTCCATGAAAACGTGTCGTAAGCGACACAGTTGTTTCAATACTTTTGAAAAATTAAATTAGTAAGCCGAGTTACAGTATAGTGATAACATATCAAGGCTTTAAGATTGACAGTGTTTCCTACCAGCTAGCATATTTTATTAGGGTAGCTACCATAGCGACACGTAAGCGACAAAAAGTAGATGTTTTCATGGAATGCTCCAAAACCTGATAGGCAACGAGAATGAACTTATGTTTGGCTACCATATTAGTATTAGCCGTGTACACACCGAATGAGCTGCCTCGTGAGGAATCGTCCGTGAAAAAAGTATGAGCAACCGCATACACTTTCCTCGCGAGGCTATTGATGACAATTTTATGGCCTTATCAATTTTTTTTTTAAAGTGATGACATTGAGGGTAAGAAGGGACTTATAGGGTTGATGACATTGAGTTAAAATAAATTATTTTACATTTTGCGCGACATAATACACGAAGAAAATGATTACTACCTGTAGATACTAGTAATTTTTGTACATAACTTTTATTCAATAAATTGGAAAGAAGTTAAAACAGTTCATTTGGCAATATACAAACGTGACAAGTGTGTATTTCATAATAAAATTTTATAGTGGCGGTAGTATTGACAGTTCGAAAAAAGACGTTGATTTGACTTGTCGTGTTAAAGTGTTAACACAACATAGAAATGGCTAGAAAATACTCCGCCGACAAGAGAATAACACTTAAGTTTATGATGATGAGTCATCATGCTTTAAATAAAATAAATAAACAAAATGTCTATTATTTTACAGCGCTCGGCTGTTAAAAAGCGTGGGTGCGGGTGTTCGCGCGTCGCCGCGCAGCAGCCCGCGTCGCCTGCTCACGCCGCGACGTGCCGCGCCGCGTCAGCTGCACCACTACACGGCGCTAGAGGTACGTCTCAAGCGTGGGTGCGGGTGTTCGCGCGTCGCCGCGCAGCAGCCCGCGTCGCCTGCTCACGCCGCGACGTGCCGCGCCGCGTCAGCTGCACCACTACACGGCGCTAGAGGTACGTCTCAAGCGTGGGTGCGGGTGTTCGCGCGTCGCCGCGCAGCAGCCCGCGTCGCCTGCTCACGCCGCGACGTGCCGCGCCGCGTCAGCTGCACCACTACACGGCGCTAGAGGTACGTCTCAAGCGTGGGTGCGGGTGTTCGCGCGTCGCCGCGCAGCAGCCCGCGTCGCCTGCTCACGCCGCGACGTGCCGCGCCGCGTCAGCTGCACCACTACACGGCGCTAGAGGTACGTCTTATTGTTAGTCTAACGCGATGTCCTAGGTGAGCGACGCGACTCGACACGACCTCGCGACACCGCGACGCATTAAAGTCAAACAGCCGGCAGCTAATACATGTGTCTTACGCTACAACCCCGGCGCGGCGTACGGGCGACGTGACTCGACGCGATCAGTTTTTTTGATATTTTCGTGCGATCGAGACGCGACGCCCGAATAGTTCGTTTTGTTTATTGAAAATGTCGGATCGCATACATTCGCGACTTCGTCGTATCGAATCGTCTTCAGACCAATACATAGTTACCAAAAACTACATGCAATGTTGGCAGTCACTAGTATGTAGAACTAGTATCGATAAATGAGTTTATCGATATAGGATGTCTGGCCATGAGTAAGCCTATTAAAAAAAACGAATACCCCGCTTTACGTGAGACTCGTGAGAGCACTCACACATGCATGGCGCGCGCGCACCTACACGAGCGATGACTGTGCGAGTACCATCACCAACGTGTTTGTTTCATACATTTTATCACCACTGTCAAATTGTGTCCGTGATGCGCCTATAGCTAAAGTCGTGTGACGCCTCCAATGATGCCTTGAGGAGACATTTTCATCAGGCGCTTCGCCAAACAATGTTTGGTTCAACAGATATTATTATCCGGAACGGCGGTCACAACCAAGGGTCTTAGTAATAATTTATTCGTGTATTATGTCGTGCATAATGTTAAATAATTCATTTTAACTACAGTCATCATCCCTATTGTTTCAGAATCTGCCGGCTGACACGAAGATAGAGGAGGATCTGATACGGGTTCCTGTGAAGAGTATCGCCCCGGCTGATGAGACTGCGGTCTGAAGTCCCTGTACAAGTCGACAAACTGAAATATTATGAATATAGCAAAGATAATCGGTGGTAGAAGAATTGCGAAAGAACCGTAAATCTACACAATTGTACAGTATAAGTTATTAAGCTAACATGGTCATTTACATTATTAGCAGAGCCCGGAAAATCCATAGCCTGCGACCATATTATAACATGGACGTCGAACGCCAGCTCAAAAATGCCCCCAAGAACAATTGTTCAATTGTGCCAAGATGGGCAGGACATAGCGCTTTTATTACACTGCGCATATTTCAGCGCAACATCTTTGACAAATGGTTATAGAATATAGCCAACCAAAACTTTGATGGACCAATCACAACTATTTTCAAATAGCGGTTTAAGTTTTTATAGGTTGACATTGAAAATCATTGCCGTGATGCATTAAAGAGGGAGTGACATTTGTCAACTAAAATTCAGGACCGTTTTTGAAAGGCAATTTACTATGGCGTGCGGCTTCCATGTTTTATTTGTTCGTAGGTATAAGTTATTGAGCTAACATGGTCATTTACATTATTAGCAGAGCCCGGAAAATCCATAGCCTGCGACCATATATAACATGGATGTCGAACGCCAGCTCAAAAATGCCCCCAAGAACAATTGTTCAATTGTGCCAAGATGGGCAGGATATAGCGCTTTTATTACACTGCGCATATTTCAGCGCAACATCTTTGACAAATGGTTATAGAATATAGCCAACCAAAACTTTGATGGACCAATCACAACTATTTTCAACGGCGGTTTAAGTTTTTATAGGTTCATTTTCAAATTCATTACCGTGATGCATTAAAGAGAGGGTGACACTTGTCAACTAAAATTCAGGACCGTTTTTGAAAGCGAATTTCGTATGACATGCGGCTTCCATGTTTTATTTGTTCGTAGTCCATAGCAATACGAAAGACTGTCGCATATATTTTTATCGTTAGGTATCGCAATCCGGTGCTCGTGTCGTAGGAGAAGGAAGAAAGGAAGATTTATTTTGTTTATTATGTTTGGTAGAATTGGAAATGCTGAGTTGTGATGATGTGATGAATCAAGGAGTTCAAATTCTTAAGAATCAGATTTTTGGGATAGGGGTTGATATGGTTCGCCGTTTATTGTGTATTACTTTTGCACTTATCTACACATTAGTAAAAATGTGACTGCAATGACATCAAACCATAAAACGGAGTCATAAGGCTATAGGGATAGCGTGATCGGTAAAATGTACCTATAGGAAATTTACCTACCTATTATTATGTATATTTGTAATTAAAGGAATTACATCAATATTTAATTTCGTTGAGCATTTTTATTTACCTAGCCTTGATGTGATTTGGCAACGGCCACACAGGCAGCGGATCTATCACAAACCTAGAAATCAGCAAACGAGGATTTGTCTTTGTCGATCTAATGACGCCGTCGTAGGAGTGACAGAGACAAATCCCCGAAATTTAGGTAGGTACTAATTTCGAAGTTCGCGGTAGTAGGCCAGATAACTCCTATATCCTAGCAAGTCACCTAGCGAGTAGCTTAATAAATGTACCTACGGGAGCTGGCTGCGTAGGAATAGAACAATACAATACAATAACTCTTTATTGCACCCCAAAGACAAATCTAAAACAATAATAAAAGTACATGTTTGAAAGTGGTTAACAAAAGGCGGTCTAATGGCTAAAGAGATACAAAGTCTTCTAAGTTTGGTTTCCAGGCGAAACAAGTACTTATAGTGCTTTTCTGAAACTTGCTATGACATAAAAAAACGGAAGTCAATTTCACATTACACAAACAATAAGTCAACGAAACGAATCTGGGTGAATATCTGAGCGTTAGAACCGCCTAATTTTGGTGGCATCATTTTTGCCGAAGTTTCTATTCGTTACAATATGCTACTTTGTCATTTGGAGGAGGCACGGTACCTTATACAAATGACGAAGTATAACATTGAGACGTTTAGAAACGTCGGCAAAAATGATGCCACCAAAATTAGGCGGTTGAAACGCTCAGGGTCGCGTTTTATAAAGCTACATTTTACAATTTCGCTGTTTGCCTCTCTAACGCACGCACGCATTGGCTTGAAAGAGAGGCAGACAGCAAAATTGTAAATTGTAACTTTATAAAACGCGACTCAGATATTCGCCCATCTACTTAGGTAGGTACAACAGGTCCTCAAATAGTTATCGTGGACTTGGCTTTATAAACATTAGATACATAATACCTACCTAAATATACGTAACTCTATTTAAATCATCTTATTTTGTCGTTGTTTTAACTAATCTCCATAACATGACACAAAGATTTGTCTTAGTATTTCACTCCCGATTGCAGGTAGAGTCTTGTGTATATGTACTTATATACCTAAACTCTGCCCAACCAGCTTATTAGCAGAAAAAGTCGGCAAATAAAAAATGTTAGCTGGAAGAGTTGGTTGTCCACAGTAAATTTGAATCAGTAATCTTTCTACAAAACATGGTGTAAAAGACGTATCTTTGAATTGAATAAATTATTTAAGTTTATTATTGTGTTTTTATTAAACTGCTTTATTAAGCTATACGTAGTTTTTACCCATTATGTTGGGGATACCAGAATCATAAATATTGATGTATTTTTAGAGCTGATCATACCTAATACTTAGTAGAATATTGAAAACATTACCTAAATATATAGCCTTCAGGCGTCAGTGTAGTTACTTGTGGAGATTACGTAATAAGAAGGTAAGTATGATACATATTTGAATATGACTTTTTTTAAGACCCTTATCCTTTTTAAGAGACCTATTCAATGATACCCCACACTATAGGATTACAGCAAATAAAAAAAATCATTCCCACTTCACCAACTGGGGAGGAACCCGAAAAAAAATGTTCTATTTTTTATTGTACCACTTTGTTGGCATGATTAATATGAATAGGTACCTGTGCCAAATTGCAGATTTCTAGTATTAACGGCCATTGAGCTATGCTGCGGACAGACGGACATGGCGAAACTATAAGAGTTCCGTAACCAAAGGAATCCTAAAAAGTTGATTCACCCAAATAACGAATAATACTTAGGTACCTAAATATTTAGCAATTACGTAATTTACTTAAGTCATTAATTGCTCGACACGTTTCGATCCATTTAGAGGATCCTCATCATGGAGTATCCGCGATCCGCGACCAAAGCCCGACGTGTACTGACGGTCGTCTAATTTTGATCGTTAGGTCCAAATATTATGAATTTTACAAAATCATAATTAATATGGCTTATAGAATACTATTTTCAAGATAATCGGCTCAGCCGTTTTTGAGCAACTATGGAATACTCTTGGCTGGCGTTTATTTTTCTTTCTTACAAATAGATGAAAGAAAATTATAATTAGCTGCATTTTGCATTTTCCTCATACTTGTATTTGTCTCAATCGACCTTACTTAAAGTAGACGTTCATTTATTTTGCTTTCACTTTTCTCTCTTCCATTTGACCTTGCCGTTATTTTTAAAAATTCTTTATACAAAATAAAACAACAAAAACATTAAAAAACATGAATTATTTATTAGATTTAACATATATTATGAGCGTAAATCATCCGATCTATTTTTATACAATCGCGCTAGTCGATATAGGCAACGATTTGCCCGAACGTTTCATTTGCAGATTTCGACACTTCCTTATAAGACAAGCTTTCGAGTGGTGCTTATTTTGCACGAACATTTATCAATGAAATTAAAAACTTTTCAATTTTAATCTATTTATAAATAAGTCTATAAATATAGACTTGGTTTTATATAGTGGTGTTAAAGAATTAAATCGTCGAAAAAAAAATGGTGAACATGAAAGTTTTATTTGTGATTTTTGTTTGTGTTCTACAGAAGACGTCTGGAGTTATTTACAGTTTAAATGGTAATTTTTTTCATACTTTAAATTATACAATACCTACCTAATTAATTATATTATTAAACCTAGGCCATTTTATGTTAAATTGTCGTCCAAACTTATTTTTAGTAATTTCTGGAAGATATATATTTAGAATCTCGGGATCTTTCAATTCTATTAGAAGAGAAAAACTGTCCCAAGATTTTATTCAATTCCTATAGGTACATAACCTTTTTCATACATTTCGTACGCCGGTATTATGGAAGGATCAAAAGACGTGTAGAATATGGATATGATGTGTCTTTTTTAGGGTTCCGTAGCCAAAATGGCAAAAACAGAACCCTTATAGTTTCGCCATGTTGGTTTGTCCGCCTGTCCGTCTGTCCGCAGCATAGCTCAGTGGCCGTTAATACTAGAAATCTGCAATTAGGTACAGATACAGGTTGCTCGCGAGGAAACCGAAATATTTAAATGCTGGATTCCCGACCATATTTAGAGTCTTTAATATACATATAAAGTTTCCTGGATTCGGCTTGGTTTCAAAGATAATCAACCTTTTTTCGAAATAAGTTTTTCCACGTAACTCGTCATTTAACTTCTTTTTGATTACAATGCTACCACAATGTGTTCTAATATTACCACACCTTTTGCCTGACAATCAAAAAATACGAATACACTTGACGAAATAACCTGTTCCTAAAAAAAACAATTGAAATAAATAATTTAAACAAATTGTTGTTATTATAAAAAGTACTGGAAATGTTAAAAAGTATTCAAAAAGACTATAAAAGAAGAAAAAAAATTTTTTTGGTGGAATTGACATTAGGTCTCATAATATTTTTTGTTTATTAGAAAAAATATTTTGTTATTAGGAAAAGGGAGCAAATTTAATAGATATAGGTTCGTATTCTTGATCACTTGTCAGCCTCCGTAGCCTAGTTGGTATTGGTAGTGACCCTGCCTACGAAGCTGGAGGTTCCGGGTTCGAATCCCGGCGAGGGCATTATTTGTGTATTTATTTATCACAAATATTTGTTCCTTGGTCATGGCTGTCTATGTATTTAAGTATCTATATGTATAATATCTATTATATATGTCGTCGCCTGGTATCCACATCACAAGCCTTAATTGAGCTTACCGTGGGACTAGGTCGATTTGTGTAAAGATGTCCAAAAATATTTATTTATTTATTAAAAAAAAAACTTATAGAAAATTTGAATTTGACGCTCTTTTTCAGTGCCAAAAGTAGTTACACAAAATTTAACATAGTAACACAAAAATAACGACATTAAAGGCTCTTAACTATGGTAATTATTTTTGCAATAGATCCATTTATGAACATCTAACACTAAAATTGTGTATAAATAATACCGAAAGGGACAAACGACTTATCGGTGATTCCGGTTCGCTACAACCAAATGTTATAATACCATGTTATGTTAAAACAGATTAGTAATAAAATGTCTAAAATTCAAAAAATACTCATTTTCAGTACATCAAAATGCCAAAATGACATTGGCAAATATATTATTAAATAAAAACTCCTAATTATGAGTTAATTGATCCAGAATACTATACTTATTTTTATATTAAGTGTTTATTAAGGCTGTTAAACTCGATGAAGGCCATAGAGGTTATCTTGGTAGCCTTAAAAAAGTTGTTCCGGATATATTACGACGTTATATATTCGGAACTGTGGGCCTAAGGGCTTAAGGGTCTGTCGCAGACATTTAAACTAAGTTATAAGTTGAAGTGAGAGATAGTACAGCAGACATTCCGATGATACCTTTTTTGGCGACGAATGATCGAAATTTATGATATTCGAATTTGGGGGCAGATCCCCAATTTGCCACTAGATCTGCCCATTCCATCCATGTCCATCATTGATTCCACCTTACCATAATTTTTTTGAGAAATTCGTCAACTTTTTTTATTCTAGACTAGGTACGGGAATAATAAAGTCATTGATTTCTGTTCATCCATGTTTTTAGGTCATCGGAAATAAATAACAATAAATAAATAAATAAATATTTTTGGGACATCTTACACAAATCGACCTAGTCTCACGGTAAGCTCAATTAAGGCTTGTAATGTGGGTACCAGGCGACGATATATATAATAGATACTTAAATACATAGACAGCCATGACCAAGTAACAAATATTTGTGATAAATAAATACACAAATAATGCCCTCGCCGGGATTCGAACGCGGAACCTCGAGCTTCGTAGGCAGGGTCACTACCAACTAGGCTACGGAGGCTGACAAAGTTGTAGTAGGTAAGTTTTTGGCTTCAACCGAACACGTTGCGTTGTTGAGAAAAGGGCATTCGGCCCTACCGTGAACTACATAATTCGCAGGTTTCGGGGATTTTTCTCTGTCACTCTAATGATGTCCGACGTTGGAGTGACAGAGACGAACCTCAAAATTTACGAACTTCGGTGTTCGCGATAGCAGGCCTTTATTTTTTTTAATTCGTATACCTTTAATTTTTTTTATTCCTTCTCTCAACCGAGAATTACGAGAAAAAAGAAGAAAGGGTCCCGATTTCCCCGTTCGGTACCATTAAAGACATAGAAAATTTTAAAAATGCATGGAATCTCTATAACCTACCTGTATAAAAAACACAAAATAATTAAATTAGACATTTAAAAATATAGGTACTTATATACCTACGTATGTATGGATTTGTACCGACTTGTTTTTCCGGATACATGTAGGCAACAAAATGTATTCATAATGAGCTTTTTGCAAAATGTGCCGATCATTATTCCGTGACAGTTTTACTTATAAAATTTATATAGCAATGCTAATTTTGAATAGTGTACGGTTACACTATTTATTATGACATCAACCACTTTTTTTTTTTAAATACTTGCCTTATTTGGGCTATTTATTCACTAAAAGGTTGCATAACAAATAAGGGAATTTTTTTAACATTCTAAAAATTAACTGACAAATTGGTACGTAGGATTTAAAATTATTTATATTTTAAGGGGTATCAGATAATAATCTTCTAATAATGATAAATATTCGCCAAATAGGTACTATATACAATTTTAAACATTTGACGCACTCCCATATTTTTTGCGGATGTAATGTGCCTGTAGATACCTACAACTATCTATCTATAAATATAGATAACAATACGAGTATAATTAGCACATTTATATGAACATTAGAGAATTGAAACAACATACCAATGAAATATTAACATAACTTGTACGCAAAAAAATAACCTCCGATAACGTAACAGCACACCTTGAAATAATAAACTTCGAAAATTATCATCGATTTGATCCTCACGGTCGATTTGGTCTATAGAACTTAGGATTCAATAAGCACTAAATTAAAAAAAAATCGACTCTACCCATTTCTCCAAGATCCCATTATCAGACCCCGACTTGGTGCCAACGGGACCCTCTAGGGGTTATACACGTTAGATTAAATAATCACCAAATTAAAAATAAATATAAAAAACCGATTTCAACCGATTATTCCAAGATCCCCGATTTGTTTCCTCAAATCCTACTTTCTGAATGCAAATTCTGGTAAATGAATGAAAATGACCAAAAGCGCCATACATGTACTTATAACATTTGAAGAGATCCCTCGATTTCTCCAAGATCCCATCATCAGACCCCAACTTGGTGCCAACGGGACCATCTCGGACACGTTCGATCACAAAAAAAAATCGGTTCACGATTCTCGGAGATATGGGGTAACATACATACAACAAAAAAAACAGTCGAAATGAGAACCTCCTCCTTTTTTGAAGTCGGTTCAAAAAAAAATTTGGTTAACGATTCTCAGAGACTTAACAAACATTTTTAAAAAATCAGTCGAATTAAGAAACTCCTCCAGTATTGAAGTTGGTTAAAAATAACACATTTCTTGTAGTTAATCAGGCCAAAATTACCTACATGTGAATGAAGGCCTCATTCGTATTTAAATTTATTTTTACTACTAGTTGATAAGCCTGATTTAGACTAATAATGTAGTAATAAAATAAGTTTTGCTGACGTAAGTTGGGAAGAAACTATTAAATAAATACAACGAAATTATAATGGTATATTTTGATTCTGAACTATATATTATACAGCTATTGAAATACATCTTAATGACGTTATCTAACGCAAGTCATTGTCTGCCTCCATAGTCTAGTTGGTAGTCACCCTGCCTATAAAGCTGGAGGTTCCGGGTTAAAATCCCGGCGGGGGCATTATTTGCGTATTTAATTATCACAAATATTTGTTCCTTGGTCGTGGCTGAGATACATAGAGTATGTATGTATCTATCTGTTATTAGTACGGTCAAATCGTACATTAAACTCGCAAAACATGTAGTAAAGCTGCATTTTTGGTATGTTATTTAGACACCATAGGGCAGTATAAAACCACATTTTGCAAGCAAAAAAAAGTTGTGCTAGCTGCGTTATACGTGAAAAACTGTGAAATTTACTGTCTATTTACTGTAAAAAAAAGCCTTACGTTTTTTGACAATATGTATCAGGTAACGTTTAAAGATGAATGAATTTGTAACAAGATGAGATAACATGCATTACCGTAGGTCTTATAGTTTCAGAGATTCGAGACTTCAAATAGTACCCTGTTTTGTAAACTAGATAAAATGTTGAGTTTTGCTAACGTTTTTGGTTTAATATCGCCTTACCTAATTATGCTACGAAAAACATGAAATAATTATCTTATAGCGCAATTAATATTCTTTTATTTAAGGGTAAAATCAGGTCAGTAAACTTTGTAATTGAAACTAAAAACGCGAAATTCAAAAAGCAGGAGGTCTGCTATCTAAGTTTTTCATACAAATGGCAAGTCGTGTTGCAAAGCTGCAATTTTTGAATATTATATAGGCTCTATAGGGATGTACGAAAATGCATATTACAAGAAAAAAAAAAAAGGATTTAGGTATAGGACGTGAACTGAAAAAAAAAAAAAAGATTTCGTCGAATTGTAAACCTCCTCCATTTTGAAGTCGGTTAAAAAAATCGGACTTTTTTTAGTTTTTGACGTTTAACTAAAAAACCATAACTTTTTGATACTAATTGCTATAAAACTATGAAATAATATTAAATTTAAAAGGATTTGAGCTACCTTGCATAACCATAAATTATATAGATTTAGAGATACGACATTTCAAAATGTGCCCTTCATTAAGTTAAGAAAATAAATGCATGGTTTGAAGCCTCGTATACCCCCAACTATAAGACTTACAGTAATTGTTATCGGCTCAATTAGTTCCAAATTTAATGTAGTTATTATCTACAATTACTTTTTTTTTTCTTAGCGCGTACGTTTTGCCAATATTTAGTGAATAGCTTTAACGTAACCTAAAATTTGTTTATGTTTTGATAAAAGGGCACTTTATGAAATGTCGTATCTCAAAATATATATAACTTACGGTGATGCAACGTAGCTCAAATCCTTTCAAATTTAATGTTCTTTCTTAGTTTTTTAGCAGTCAGTATCAAAAAGATAATAGATTTTTAGTTAAACGTCAAATACTAAAAAAAGTGCGATTTTTTTTCCGTTTTTTAAGTCCTATGCCCAAATTATTTTCTTGTTTTTCTTTTAATATGCATTTTCGTATACATCTATAAAGCCTTTATAATATACCAAAATTGCATCTTTGCAACTCGACTTGCGATTTGTATGAAAAACTTAGATAGCGGGCCTCCTGCCTTTGGAATTTCGGGTTTATACTTTCAACTACAAAGTTCACTGACCTAATTTTACCCTTAAAATTAAAGAATATTAAGTGCGCTATAAGGTCATTATTGCATGTTTTTCGTAGCATAATTAGGTGAGGCGATATTAAGTCGAAAACGTTAGCAAAACACAAAATTTTATCTAGTTTACAAAAAGGGGTACTTTTTAAAGTCTCGAATCTCTGAAACTATAAGACCTACGGTAATGCATGTTAGCTCAACTTGTTGGAAATTTATTAGTGTTTAAACGTTTATTTACATATGATATCAAAAAAACGTAAGGTTTTTTAAATAAAAATCAGAAACTAAAAAATGGCCGTAAATTTCGCAGTTTTTCACGTACTACCCAGCTAGCACAACTTTTTTTTGCTTGCAAAATATGGTTTTATACTGTCCTATGGTGTCTAAACAACATACCAAAAATGCAGCGATACTACTTGATTTGCGAGTTTAGGGTAAAATTATGTACAATTTGACCGTACTATATATGTAGGTATATGTTCTCGATTGGTACCTCCTAATCCTAACTACGTCACAAGCCTCAATTGAGCTTACCGTAGGTAGATTTGTGTAAAATGCCCCAAGATATTGATTATTTATTATAAGTAAAAATTGATTTGATACAGCACAGCAGTATGAAAAAATATTATTCGAAAAAACCTGTTAATAATAAAAAATATGACTCGCCATGCTAGGCCCATATTCGTCAAGCGTGATTAATAAAATTACTGATAGTAATTTCGTTGCCTAAATTAATTTTATTCGAAATGCCAGTTATAACTGTTTGTTGTTAAGGAAATATAAAGTTGGTCTCCAAACTACTTTGTTTACATTTGTGGTTATATTTTTATTACTACTAAACTTAGTCGCTTATTTCCGTAAGTTACGTAACTATAGTTTTTTGCCATTACTCATAAGGCAATGTCCTGTAGAGAGACACTGATGATATAATACTAGTTTTTAGTTTTTTAAATAATGCAAACAGTTGTCCAGGTTAAAAAAAAATTGTTACAATCATACACAAATTGATCAATTCTTACGGCAAGCTCAATTAAAGCCGGTGTTATGGGTACTTACATAGAAAATAATCAAGGAATAAATATTTGTGAAATAAAAAAAAAAAAAATAAAATAAAAAATATTTATTGCGAAACAAGACATTCATACATAAACGGGATATCTGGCGGACCCCAAACTAGGCTGAGCCTGTATCTTGGAGCCCTGGAGTGCAATGATTGCTATACAGAATTCTTAAGAATAGAATAGACATGAATGAGTAGGTACATACATTAGTAGGTAAATTTAACATGAAATCGCTATTACTACAGGGCGTCACTTAATTACCACATAAGTACATTTGTGCGTGCGTGTGTGAGTGTATAATGTGTGTGTGTGTGTGTGTGTGTGTGTGTGTGTGTGTGTGTGTGTGTGTGTGTGTGTGTGTGTGTGTGTGTGTATGTTTTGTTATAAGAAAAGTTAACCAGCATGCAGAAGTACCTCCGTATCATGATACGTTAGAGACATAAGCCATTTCTTTACATTTGCTTTGGTTTTACCTAATGTGCAATGTTGGATCTCAAGAACCTTGCAAACATTATTATAAATGCGTAGATGCATAGTCAGGAGAACGCTTGGCAATATTTGATCTGTAATTTGGAAGGGGGACTCTAAATTTACGCTTGGTCAAAAGTTGAGAGTAATTAGGTAGCTTTGATGTAATGCTATGTGCTCGGGCCAAAAAAAAAAAAAAAAAAAAAAAAAAAAAAAAAAAAAAAAAAAAAAAAAAAAAAAAAAAAGAGGTGCAGCCACCGGTCCTCCCTCCGAATCAAGGACTAGTGCCACCGGTAACGCCGGAGGAAGTCCTTAGTGCTCTTCGCCGCATGAAGAATCGAAAGGCTGTCGGATCTGATGGAGTCCCTATCGAGGCCTGGAAGGCGCTGGGGCCTCATGGTGTGGGCATCTAACTAATCTAACTAACCTTTTTAACCGGATACTCCTCACTGGCAAAATCCCGAGCCAATGGAGACTGAGTATTATTACTCCAGTCTTCAAAGGCAAGGGATCGGTGCAGGAGTGCGGTAACTACCGCGGTATAAAGGTCATGTCCCACACCATGAAGCTTCTTGAACGGATAGTCGACTCCCGGATCCGGCAGGAGTGTACTGTCTCGGAGTGTCAATATGGTTTTCGCCCCGGTCATGGGACCATGGACCCTGTTTTTGCCCTAAGGATCGTCATGGGGAAATACAGGACGAAGAATACGCCTCTGCATTGTTTATTCTTGGACATGCAAAAGGCCTTCGACTGTGTTCCTCGCGTGATGATCTGGTGGGCACTGCGGTCCAAAGGGGTGCCAGAAACCTATATTGGTATTATTCGGGACATGTATCACGATTCCGACTCTGTGGTTCGGACTGCTGTTGGCGACACGAAACCCTTCCCGATCACCGTCGGGGTACACCAGGGTTCCGTCCTTAGTCCGTTTCTGTTCAGCGTGATACTGGACGTACTGTCCGTAGATATCCGGAATAACGTGCATGAGCAACCCCCGTGGCTGCTCATGTACGCCGATGATATCGCGCTGGCAGATTCGGACAGAGGACGGTTGGTGAGACGCGTGAACGATTGGAAGGGGTCGCTTGAGAACGGCGGTCTGAAGCTAAATGTGGCGAAGACTGAGTACCTGACCTGCAATACAGAGGATCCCACATCCGTCCGCATAGGCGAAGATGAGGTCGAGCGGACGGACCAGTTTAGATACCTGGGATCTGTACTTCACGCGTCCGGGGAAATCGATTACGACGTCAAAGCCCGTATTGCAGCCGCCTGGGCTAAGTGGCGTGAGGTGACTGGTGTCATTTGTGACCCTAAAATGCCGGTTAAGCTGAAAGGACAGGTCTATAAATCCATCATTAGGCCTGTCCTCTTGTATGGCAGCGAAGCGTGGCCTGTGCTTGAGCGACACAAGCAGGAGCTGCGTGTCACGGAGATGAACATGCTGCGGTGGATGTGTGGCGTTACGCGGAAAGACCGCATTAGGAACTCCCGCATCCGCGGCAGCCTTCATGTCCGTGACATAGCAGATAAGCTGCAAGAGTGTCGTTTGCGCTGGTACGGCCACGTTTTACGACGACCGGCTAACTACGTGGGGAACAAATGTCTTGCCATGCCGCCGCCGCCAGGACCCGGTAGAAGGGGTAGACCCAAGAAGGGCTGGCTTGACGTCGTACGGGATGACATGCGTGCCAATGGTCTCACTCAAAAGGATGCGGAAGACCGTGCGAAGTGGAGGAGGAAGAGCCGGAAAGCGGACCCCGGGCTTCGAGGCGCAGGCCCCGAACGCAACCGGGAACTACGCTAGGATGATGATGATATGTGCTCGGGCCACTGCACTCAATACATATAACCGTCTTACACTAAGGAGTTTTGTTTCTCGATATAGGGTGTCCGTTGGGAAGAGGAAGTGTTTACGAAACATCACCTTGATAACAGCACGCTGCGCCCTCTCTAGATGTAGCATAGTGGTTTTTGCAGCGCTACCCCAGACTATTAAACCATACTGAAGTATTGACTGGCAAAGCGCGCAGTATACCATTCGTAGCACTTTCTCTGAGGAGCAACAGCGAAGTTTTTTCATCAAGTAGATGCATTTCCTTACTCTGCCACATGTGAGATAGACATGATGTTTAAATGTAAGTTTGTCATCAATAATCAGACCCAGGTACTTAACTGTTTCAGCTCTAGCTATAGAACTACATGAACAGGGTAAAGCACTATTGACAATGCTACCACAGTTGTAATCATGCATTTGTTAAATTTTGGTTAAGGGGGGCAGTCGAGGCAGATGTTTTAGAGAATGCCAGGAAATTAGATTTTGCTACATTGAGTGTGAGTAGATTATTATCCAGCCAAATTCCGATATCTCTCAAACCGTACTCAGTCAAGCCAAAAGTGCTATCCCATGTCTTTCCATGAAACAGCACCACGGTATCGTCCGCGTAACAGATTATGTCTGCTCCTGCCAGCTTTAGATCGAGAATGTCATTAATGTAAATGAGAAAGAGCGTAGGTCCGAGAATGCTGCCCTGTGGGACTCCAAAGGAGACTGGCAATTGGTCGCTGCTATGTTCTCCAACCTTAACAACTTGGCGCCTGTTGGTTAAGTAGCTGCGGAACCAATCAAGCGTTATCCCTCTTATGCCAGTGACTTCAAGCTTTTTAAGTAGGATATCCGTCGAGACAGTATCAAAAGCCTTACAAAGATCCAAGAATACGCCGACACACTTATTACCGTCATTTATATACTTGGATATTTTATTTGTTAGTCGGATGGCCGCGGCTTCGGTTGACATACCCCTACGAAAACCAAACTGATTGTCGGAAAGAATTTTGTTTTTATCAAGAAATGCTGTAAGACGAGTATTCACAATTTTTTCCAATATCTTAGAAAAAACATTAAGTAGCGAAATAGGACGATAATTGTTAGGTACATTTTTAGGTCCGCTTTTATAAATCGGGGATACCTGCGCCAGCTTCCATTGACAAGGGAAGCAACCAGAACTCAAACTTAAATTACAGATGTAGGTTAACGGCTCGGCAATAATGTTCCTAATTTTCTTGATGAAAAGTGGCCTAACTGAGTCCGGTCCCGGAGCACTATCTGATTTTAGATTTGATATGATTTTATCAACTTCACAAACATTAGTTGGGTAGAAGAATAAGGAATTAGTGAGCGAATTATGCGGTTTTAGCTTGGAGGCCAAGGAAGAGGGAGTCTCTGAAAGTTTATTAAGTATATCAACAGCTAGCCTCTGCCCTACCGTTGCAAAATGTTGATTACAAATATTAAGTGAATCCTTCGGTGAAACTGATAGGGTTGTAAGCTCATTAGCTATATCATTTGAATGTTGAGTGTGACAAAAGTTTTTATTGATTTCCATAATTTTTTTGGATTATCTTTAGCTTCTGTTAATTGTTTACTTTGATAAACAATAAACAAAGATACAGATACAATAAATAAGATACAGACAAATAAATGCATTTGTCCGTATTGAACCTGGGACCGTCAGTTTCGTAATATCGCCTACGCCTACATCACTGTAGGTACGCTACACTCTGCATAATAGAGCATATATTCTAAATTCTCCTTTTCACGTGACTTTGACTTTGCCTTTAATCTTGTTCACATTACACCATCACCATCAGCCTATCTCAGTCCACTGCTGGACATCATCATCATTAATCTTCTATCACAGAATGGTCAGTGACACTTCAATCCCTTAGGCCGGCCTTATACATCCGGAATCAGAGTATGAATTCATATTATGAATACTTACTCTGATTCCGGGATGTATATAAGGCCGGCCTAAGAGTATTAATTCATAATTCTGACTCCGGATGTACATAAGGCCGGCCTTAGTCGGCTGTTACGACACCCGCGGGAAGAGTTGGGGTGGTGAAACGTATTCATACTGCCGTCACCAGAAGATTATATTCTGGCCCACGGCAAAGGGCCACGTTTCCTAGCATTACGACATTAAAACATTCTAAAAACCAATTTTTTTCCAGTATAATCTTCTGGTTAAAAGTAAAAGTTATCACTGATTCGAGCAGTGTTTATAAGATTGAGAGGGACCAGACGACACATCTAAGCATTAGAATGTGAAGATGGAGCAGCAGCCTTACCGAAAATCCGAAATCCGAAAATTCCACTCTAATGACTCCTTCGTTGGAATGACAGAGAAAAATCCTCGAAATTTACGAATTTCTATTTCCGCGGTAGTAGGCCAGGAGTTCTCTTCTAATTATTACATCCCCCTCGCCCCTTCACCCCATATTTATATCATCATCATCATTATCAGCCAATTGACGTCCACTGCTGGACATAGGCCTCCCCCAGAGAGTTCCACAAAGATCGGTCGTGAGCTGTCCGCATCCATTGGACACCCGCAACCAGGTCGTCGCTCCATCTTGTGGGGGGCCTTCCCACGCTGCGCTGTTCAGTGCGTGGTCGCCACTCGAGAACACATATTTATATATTGTGTATATTTCTAAAAAATACTTTCCAGAAACGGAGTACGACCGCCTACCACCGTTGTTTAAGCTTGATGAGTTCTATCCTTGCCTCCGTTCGCCTGGGGACCGTTACTGCTACGTTAACGCTCAACTTACTGCTAATACCAGTAATGAACTTCTTCACGTCATACAAGTAAGTCACTGCTTGGTTATGAAGCCTGTAATATCCGTTTTAACTTATTACATTACTGGTACTACACCATCTCCATTCTTCAGTTTCTTCACGTCATACAAGTGACTGCTTGGTTATGAAGCCTGTAATATTCGTTTTCACTTATCTATATAATTACATTACTGGTACACCATCACCAACACATCCGACCTTTGCACTCCTTTCGGTGGTTTAGTAACAACTGTCACCAGGGATCGGATACTTATAGGTATTTTCTGTATACAAAAGGACGGTGCTTTTAATAATTTTAATAATACTGGTTCGAAAAAATATACCAGAATTGGATCAAAGATCCTGTCCAGTATTTTTGACGTTATCGAATTAAGGGTTAATTCTGAGTCAAATGTAAAAATTACCTAATTATGTAAAAGTGAAGTAGTACAGGCCGGCCGTTGGGGCGGAAAGGTTCCCGAATGGCGGCCACGTACCGGAAGGCGCAGCATGTATAGGCCCCTCACATGGTGGACTGATGACCTGGTGAAGGTCGGAGGAGTCCGCTGGATGTGGGTAGCGCAGGCCGGTCATTGAGGCAATCTTTAGGGGAGGCCTATGTTCAGCAGTGGACGTCTTTTGGCTGATATGATGATGATGATGATGAAGTAGTAGTAGATGCCGAAATACTTACAGCTAAGAATTTTCATAAAGTATGACTTTTATTAATTTTGAGTTTACATTTTATTATTCCAGGAATACTCGGCCAACAATATCACACATTACGACCACAAACTGATTCATTGGGGCGTCTGCGTCACCAAGACTTGCCAGCAGTTCCTCAGCAACGACACAACCCTGACCGTAGCCCTCGAGGCCTGCATCAACTCCTTGTTGTACCAGACCCACCAGCTTCAAGCGAGGCTGCTGGAAGACCAGGTCTACTGCACCGAGTATGGGGAAACGATTCCCATAGATACGGGAGACATAGTGGTTGCTGTAGTTTTGATGTCCATCCTGGCTATGTGTCTTCTTGGAAGCTTTTTTGATTTCTGCTGCGTCCCGCAGAAATCTTTTGGTGAGTCTTTAATTTAGGTACCTTTCTTCTTCTTGATTTGCCATATCTTAACGGATGTCAGCTACTACCTACGCCATTTCGCTCCTACTTCAAGCCATTCTGGCTAGCGAGGCTACATTACTTATGTTAGTGCACTTCTTAATGTTGTCCAGCCTGCAGGCTTAGTACATGATTGGCGCGACAGTATGTCGCCGCGAGATAGATCTCCCGTCCTTCACAAGCTATATTAACAAAAGGGGGACGGATAGACTATCTCGCGGCGAGATACTGTCGCGCCAATCATGTGCTAAGCATACTGGTAATCCTCCTTCTTCCCCTTCCCCTTTTGCCATCTATTCTACCCTCCAAGATTAATCTTAATAAAGTCAGTGCGGCTAAGTCCGGCATATTTTATTTTGAAGGGAAGTCCGTCATTATACGTCTTACACTGTTTAAGTGTTCGATTAGGGTCGGAAATCAGTCAACCTTATAATGTCGTATTTATTATTTCTACAGGGTGTTTTTTTTTCGACCGTTCAAATTCTACGTAGTGAATGTGTAGGTCATACTGACCAACTTTTACTATGGGGACAAAGTCGAAATCGCGAAAAAAAAATCAGCTGTTTCATACATTTCGGCCGGCGTAATGCCGCCAATTTGTATGAAACAGCTGATTTTTTTTTCGCGATTTCGACTTTGTCCCCATAGTAAAAGTTGGTGAGTATGACCTACACATTCACTACGTAGAATTTGAACGGTCAAAAAAAAACACCCTGTATATAACCACCACACCACAGTATAACATTTTTCTTCTTTTTATTGTGATCAATAACTCCATATTTTTCTTCATTCTGTCAAATACCGTAATGTTAGTAATTATGTCAGTCCAAGAAATTTTAAGCAAAATTACTTGTTAGTCAGACAGAATGACAGCTGTTCAGAGTTCGAGTCAAAACTTAAAATTCGACTGTTGAGTTGGGTGCCAAAAAGATTTGAACTTCGACCTTCCTTTTCGACAAGCCAATAAAAGCCTATTCACGTTTGACGTTAGGGTCATAAAACTATTAAAGCTTTGCCCTTGGTTACACAGACGTACAAAGTTCATTTTTTTTGTTATTACCTTGAAGTTTAATTTAGAGAACCAAAAAGTAAGTAACGGATTTTGGAGTAAGACAATTCTGCATAAGAATTAGGTACAGAATATGTTTCAGTCTACATGGTACCTTGTCACGGTGTTTAAAATGAACTTTATTAAAGAACACATAAGAGTCGTGCCAAGGTACCTTTCCGTGTGCACTGACACATAAGTCTTGTATGTAGATAGTAAAGATAAATCTCTGTTAGAGAGGTGCTGTAAAATGTTAAAATTAAATTATTAAGATTGTCTCCTTTCGCGGACCTTTTAAACAAATGAGGACCTTAAGATTGGTAATCGGGAAACCAACTTCGGTATATGTATCGACAAGAGAATTATCCAAATACATATAGGTAGGTACTTACTATTACACTTGGTTAGTTTCGAATAACAGACTCTGTCTCTGAGGTCCGCGAAAGGAGACAATCTGAATAATTGAATTATAATATTTTACAGCACCTCTGCAATCTTACTGTCTCCAATCTTTTCAAGTTCTCAATTATCAACGGAAGTTAAAGATTTAATTAAAATTATTTATCGAAGTATTTTAGCAAAATGCACTTCCAAATGTATAACAATATGAAATAAAATCTACCACCGGTTTTAACCCTAGCCACGAACCCGAGAAGAAATAGTAACTATACTCATTCTTTTCCAGCAAGCAACTCGACGGGACTTAATTTTTCAAATTCTTAACCTCCTTATTCATAAATGTCTCCTAACTTAGCAAGCCGCTAACAATTCTTTGTCCCTTTCGGTCTTACCAATATGTATACAAGAGCCAAAGGGACAAACAGTACTTAGCGGCATGCTAATTTAGGAGACGTTTATGAATAAGGGGGTAATTTCATATTTTTTACAATTCATATGCTCAGAAAGTGCTCTTTTTATGGGTAAACTTATGCATAGAAAGTGATTTTATTCCGCACGTGTGCGAGAATGATTTTTCATAGTACTTTTCCGCACGGCCTGGTTGGTACTACCGAGATAGTTTGGTTTTTCTCGCATCGCATAATGCATTGTAAAATGTTGTATGACACATGATGATACACATGTTGAAATGTAGGCTTTTTTCGAACTCGTGTCGGTTTTAGTCACTGACACTCGTTCCGAAAAACGCCTACTTTCCACACTTGTATCACAAATAACTGTTTACAGGGGCTAGAGTCCTGCAATGTTTTTCCGTGAAGCGTAACTGGAAACGTCTGATTGCTCCGTCGGGAGAGGGCCCGGAGCCCCGGCTTCGAAGACTGAAGATGTTCAACGGCGTTAAGTGAGTGAACTTTTAGTTGGCAAGGCTTGAACGCTTTCAAAAATTGAAAGTGGCCGGGAAGTGATCTCACAGCCTTTGGATATTAACTCCACCTTAGCATTGTACCGAGGAAAAGTTTCATAAGTTGCGAAACTTCTTTAGAAAACGTTCTCGGGATTAGATATGTGAGATTGATGTCTTTGTTTTATAATCGAAGCACTTAATTAACTAGGTACAGTTATTTGAAATGTACCCTTTTTCAGGTCATTCACAACATTCTTTGTAGTGATGGGGCACTCGCCACTAGCCGCACTCATTACCTCAAACAATCCTCATTTCATAGAATTGGTAAGCATAATTAAATACATAAGGTACCTATAGACTATAGTATACACGTCTATTCTGTCACAAATAAAGAGAGGTACGCAGTCGTTTCGCTCTTGTCAGGGAGTCCCGTCATCCTTCACTCCGTTGGCAGATTATCCGGCACAGTCAGAGCTACAGTTTTCTGTACCAGTAATTGGAGTTCGAGGCCAACGAAACTACGACAGATGCGTTATTGTCAAATCTGTCAAAGTCTCTTATGTCATTGTCAAATAAAGTTTTCAGGTTTCCACAACCTTTTTGTTATTTAATTAATTTATTTAAAATAATTCCTCATAAAAACATTATAATAATTATATACCTCCGTAATGTTTGTATTTTTCTTAAAAACACGTAAATACCTAAAAACTTGTCTTTTCTCTTAACTAACATAGAAATGACAAAATTTTCTTGTAAAGAACTTAAAATGATAAGAGCCAACGTTTCAAAGCCTATTTTAAAAAGAAGTTGAATTACCAGTGAACACAAACGACAGCGTGCCATATTTATTATGACGGTAGGTATGGTTAAATTACTAAACCCCCTGCCTTATTACGGGTTAAAATTATGGGAAAGAAATTTGGAAATGTAAAATGAAAGCATTTTTTGTATTTCAGTTTTTATTTGTCTTCTTCATCAGTTATCCTCCTGAGTGGTAACTTTTTCAAAGTTGGTCCCATAGTAAAACTTGGCTGTAATCATGAGTAGATCCAGAAAATATGATTTTGTATCATTGTGTTTTATAACATTTCACCCAGTATATTTCATTTGGAATTTCATTTTTTGATGATGGGGTGTATAGCGAAGCTAAACATGGCTGAACCAAGTGGGTCACCTTGTTAACAAACTACGGAAGAAAACAAAACGTTAGATCTGTATGATAATTTAAATGGAGAACTATAGCACTGCCAAAGAAATTTGTAGGTCAAAGGAATTTTACGAATACGAAATGTGAACATAAAGCACGCTACAATATATTATTTTGCAATTTTCTAAACGTATACAGAAATAGAGTTTTAATTTATGTGTAGTTAAATTGCTGTACCAAATGCTATTAACACCTGAGGTGATACCAGCGCAATACCAACTTTGCTACTAATAATTGCGGATAATTAAGTTTTTATTAAAATATCTAATATTTACGTGAAAATAAGTAAATAATATTGTTTCTATAAATTAAAGAATTAAAATTACCAATAAATAAGACATCTCAACGTCTGTTTTTAGAAAATAATTATTTACTATTGTAAGAACATTTCATTGTTGTGGCAATATTTTCGTAGATTCTTTGGCCTCGAACTCCAATTAGTGGTTTAGTAGTATACAATATGCAATTGACGACTGTACCTATGCAATTTTAAAATTACACCACTCAACCCCCACTTTGCCCCAAAAGATTATTTTCTCTGTATATTTCGCGGATATTTGTGTAATGGAGAAGTCGATTTAGGGTCTCCTTATATGAATCAACGTGGAATCGGCTTAAGCCCGGCGCAAAACTCTTTATGCTGACGGCATAAGAGCGAAAATCGGCACGGATCGGCATGTGGCCGACAACATAAGGCCTTTTTCAGACTGCTTAAATCGATTCTGCGTCGATTGGTTTAGGGATATCCTTATCCCCCTTATTCATAAACGTCTTCTAACTGAGCGAGCCGCTAAGTATTGTTTGTCCCTTTCTGTCTGATCAATATATCTATAAGATCGAAAGGGGCAAACGATACTTAGCATCTTGCTAAGTTAGAGCACGTTTATGACTAAGGGAGTAAGTAAATAAGAGTTGTTGACGTAATCCAGTCAGTTATCTTTCTCATTGCATTTCAGACCTACTATGACGCCATATTCCATATATTCTACAACGGGAATCTGATCGTGCAGAGTTTCTTCATAATGTCAGGGTTCCTCCTGGCCTTCAACCTGCTGGTGGTGGAGGAGAAAGTCAAGCTCACTTGGAACAAGTTCCCAAAGTGGGTCATGTTGAGGTGGTTGAGGTAAGACCATTTTTCAGGCAGAGGACCGATTTTTCTCTTTCAAGCACTCTAATTTGGCCACTTGCAGAAAGGGAAACGTACTTTTTTGAGGGTATGTCAGGAGTTTAAGGTGGGTATCCATTTTAACCATAATGTGCAAAAAGCCTCCGGGTAGTGAGCTGGTGTAAATGGGTCTTTCGTTGTCTTATTTTGTGTCCCTAAAAAATGTGACGCAGTGTTGATTTTTGAATGAGATGATGTTTTGTTTTCAATTTCTGATGTATGGGTTAAAATCTAGCGTGAGAAAAAAATACAAGTGCATCGTTTTTTTTTATATACTGAGTCGAAATAACAACTAAAAGCGTGACAGAGTGGTATAAAACAAGACAACGAAAAGAATTTCGACCCAAATAATCTATAGGTCAAAAAGTACCGTTGCTATTAAAAGGTATAAGGATAAATGCTCAAACATAATCTATATATATAAACGGCAATGTCCTGACTGACTGACTGACTGACTGACTGACTGACTGACTGACTGACTGACTTAAATCAACGCACAGCCCAAACCGCTGGTCCTAGAGAGTTCAAACTTGGCATGTACATTCTTTTTAATGTTTAGAGGCGCACTAAGAACGGATTTTTGAAAATTCATTCCGTAAAGGGGTTAAATGGGGGGTTAAAGTTTGTATGGGGAAATAAGATTAGTTGGGCTATTTTATTCAAAACTTCATAGGAATGTATTTAATAATAAATAAGTAAACACATGTTTCAGGTTTTTTGAAAATTCATCCCTTAAAGGGGTTAAATGGAGGGTTAAAGTTTGTATGGGGAAATAAGATTAGTTGGGTTATTATATTCGAAACTTCACAAGAAAGTTTTAAATAATAAATAAGAAAACACATGTTTCAGGTTTTTTGAAAATTCATCCCTTAAAGGGGTTAAATGGAGGGTTAAAGTTTGTATGGGGAAATAAGATTGGTTGGGCTATTTTATTCGAAACTTCACATGAATGTTTTTAACAATAAATAAGTAAACATGTATTTCAGGTTTTTTGAAAATTCATTCCCTATGGGGGTTAAATGGAGGGTTAAAGTTTGTATGGGGAAATAAGATTAGTTGGGCTATTTTATTCGAAACTTCACATGAATGTTTTTAACAATAAATAAGTAAACACGTGTTTCAAGTTTTTTGAAAATTCATTCCCTATGGGGGTTAAATGGAAGGTTAAAGTTTGTAAGAGGAAACCAGATTCGTTGGGTTATTTAATTCAAAACTTCATAGAAGTGTTTTTGCCAATGAAGATGTAGGTACTTATCTACATACCATGTTATATACGAGTAACATAGGTACGATGAATACCTACGTAGATACTTTTAATATTAAATTTTGGTAAGTAATGCAGTTTGCTACATAAAAGGTCATTGTGTGGTTTTATTTTTAAGTCTAGGCAAAACCATATTTATTTGTTTGTTCGTTAAAAATATCTACAATTTTGCATGGCGACATATGATTCAAAGCGAACGAATTTCAAATGTTTGTTTTACAGCTCGCGGACAGTATATGTATAAGCAGCGGGGGTGCACGGGCCGCCTCACTGTAAATTCAGCTTTCTAATTCGTGTAGTTTATTTGCAATTAAGTATTTAATTATATCATACTAATATGCTGTTCAATGAAACAGACTTCAAACAGAATGTAATAAGGTAAGATTCTACTTAGGTTTAAGAAAGGTTAGACTGCGACCCCACACAGAAACGAACGGCTATCAAAGTAGGTTTTGGGTTAGATTAGAAATGCGACTCCACACAGAAACGAACGACTATCAAAGGAGGTTCAGGTTAGGTTTGAATAGTAACCCCACCCAGCAACGAACTGCTTTGAAAGTAGGTTTATGTTAGGTTTGAACTCCAACCCCACACAGAAACTAACGGCTATTAAAGTAGGTTTAGGTTAGGTTAGAACTGCGACCCCACACATAAGCAAACGGCTATCAAAGTAGTTTAAGGTTAGGTTAAAACTGCGACCATTGCGATTCTACGCAGAAATGAACGGTTATTCAAATAGGTTTAGGTTAGGTTAGAACTGTGACCCCACAGATAAGCAAACAGCTATCAAAGTAGGTTCAGGTTAGGTTAGAACTGCGACCCCTCACATAAGCAAACGGCTATCAAAGTAGGTTTAGGTTAAGTAAGAACTGCGACCAGTGCGACCCCACACAGAAACGAACGGCTATCAAAGTAGGTTTTGGGTTAGATTAGAAATGCGACTCCACACAGAAACGAACGACTATCAAAGGAGGTTCAGGTTAGGTTTGAATAGTAACCCCACCTAGCAACGAACGGCTTTGAAAGTAGGTTTATGTTAGGTTTGAACTCCAACCCCACACAGAAACTAACGGCTATTAAAGTAGGTTTAGGTTAGGTTAGAACTGCGACCCCACACATAAGCAAACGGCTATCAAAGTAGTTTAAGGTTAGGTTAAAACTGCGATCATTGCGATTCTACGCAGAAATGAACGGTTATTCAAATAGGTTTATGTTAGGGTAAAACTGTGACCCCACACATGAGCGAACAGCTATCAAAGAAGGTTTAGGTTAGGTTAGAACTGCGACCCCATACAAAAGCAAACGGCTATCAAAGTAGGCTTAGTTTAGGTTAGAACTGCGACCCCACACATAAGCGAACAGCTATCAAAGTAGGTTTCGGTTAGGTTAGAACTGCGACCCCACACATAAGCAAACGGCTATCAAAGCAGGTTTAGTTTAGGTTAGAACTGCGACCCCACACATAAGCGAACAGCTATCAAAGTAGGTTTAGGTTAGATTAGAACTGCGACCCCACATATAAGCAAACGGCTATCAAAGCAGGTTTAGTTTAGTTTAGAACTGCGACCCCACACAAAACAAACCGGCTATCAAAGTAGGTTACGTTAGAACTGCGACCCTACACATAAGCAAACGGCTATCAAAGTAGATTTAGTTTAGGTTAGAACTGCGACCCCACACAAAAGCAAACGGCTATCGAAGTAGGTTTAGGTTTGGTTAGAACTGCGACCAGTGCGGCTATTAAAATATGTTTAAGTTAGGTTACAACTGTGACCCCACACATAAGCAAACAGCTTTCAAAGTAGGTTTAGGGTTAGTTTAGAACTGCGGAATAAATATTACTAAATTTAAACCAAACTAAAATTAGAACCCGTAAAGGAAAACCTCAAGCACCATTTAAAATTCCCTGATTTAAATTTACTGAAAACTTTTCTGCGACATAATGACTTGTCGATGAAATGAAAATACTTGACCGTTGTCTTTGAAACAACATTCGATTAAATGATTGTCGACAAGTCAAGGCGAAACCCAAACAAAAAATCACAAATATTAAACTTATTTCGGCCACTTTTGAATCTACTGAGAAAAAAAAACAAAATAGGATTCGTTATTTGCAGGAAACCGTGTAACATGCATAATATATAACTACATGCAATCGAAATGGTAACCTCCTTCTTTTTTGAAGTCGGTTGAAAACATTTTTTTTCATAGAAGTCCAAAATCTACGCGTGCGAAGCCGCGGGCAAAAGCTAGTACTAACTATATATGGAGGCGTGGGCGTGTCCAAAATAACAATCTTACATTCGTGTAATATTAACGAGACAATATTAATGTTTTTTTTCTTTAAGCCTATTATTTATATTTTCGATGCACGATTGTCATCTTCACAAAGCTAATAGTCGTGAGGTGTGTTCGAATTCGCTTAATCTTAACAATAGTGTGTCATAATTCGAATAGGTACTCACACACTTAATGTGGATACTAATGCCGCAATAGCAGAACATTATAAGATAAATGCGATACTTGTGATAGTTACTTGGTCTAGTTCAATTGTTACGCTTAAAATTAAAAAATAAAAGAAGGGCTGGCATGACGTCATACGAGATGACAAGCGTGCGAATGGTCTCACACAAAGGGATGCGGAAGACCGTGCGAAGGAAAGAGAGGAGGAAGAGCCGGAAAGCGGACCCCGGGCTTTGAGGCGCAGGCCCCGAACGCAACCGGGAATTGCGCTAGGATGATGATGATGGAATACTGCCTCATATGGAATACTGCTCTCATCTTTGGGCAGGGGCACCTAAGTACCAGCTTCTCCCTCTAGACCGCATCCAACGGAGAGCAGCTCGAGTTGTCAACTGCCAACGCATTTCTGATCGGCTTGATACCCTGGCGCTGCGTAGAGATGTGGCCTCGCTCTGCATTTTCTATCGCATGTACTACGGGGAGTGTTCCGAGGAGTTGTTCGGATTAATACCTGCCGCTTCTTTCCGCCACCGCCCTACGCGACAATGTATTCATTCTCACCATTTAGATGGTTGGCGGTCCTCAACTGTGCGCTTTTCTCGTAACTTCCTGCCTCGCACAGCTAAACTTTGGAACGAACTGTCACAAGCGGTGTTTCCGGACCGATACGACCTTCAAACCTTCAAGAAAAGAGCGTACTCCCACCTTAAAGGCCGGCAACGCATTTGCGACGCCTCTGGTGTTGCGGGTGTCCATGGGCGACGTTAATCGCTTTCCATCAGGCGATTCGTCTGTTCGTTTGCCACCTATAGCATAAAAAAAAAAAAATGATGATTAAAATGAAAAAATAATCCATGGAAGTAGGTCCCGAGAAAGGAAAAAGGAGGAAACAATTTATCCCGGAAAATTGCATAGATCCCAGGAATAGCGGCCAAATTCTACGTAGACAAACTTGCGGGCAATTTCTAGTCGTAGACTTCACACACACATCATCAGCCTATGTTAGTCCACTGCTGGATGTAGGCCTCTCCTATTAACTATGCGCATTAGGAGGTAAATGCTCCCATAACCGCCACACTGGGCAAGCGGATTGGCGATCGTAGTAATGTGTCGATGATGACGCTGCTGCCCATCGTCAATCTTTTATCAAATAATGGTAAGTGACACTTCAATCCCTTAGTCGATTCTTACGATACCTGCAGGAGGAGTTGGGGTGGAGACAAATGTATTCTTACTGCCGTCACCACACGGCCATACTTTAGTGTAGATTATACGTAATTAGACTTCCCTATACTGTAGTGTAAATTAGCTAGAATCACAACTATGTATTTAATATTCTAAAGAATACACATCGCTAATTGATTTGCTTTTTCTGTGTCAATAATTGTGTTTTAGTTTTAAGTAGAAACGGAACAAACACGGGTTTAGTAACAAGCGCTTCGCAAATATTAGAAAAAAAAACAGAAATCAAGGCCTTCGTAATTATGTTTTTTCAAATCTTTAATATTGGGGTCATACTAGCAATGTACAGTCGAAGACAAAATAAGGGATATACAAAAACGTTCAAAAATACAGTCGTGGTCCACTAATTAAGAACAGTCAATGTATAACATAAAAATGGCATAACATGCCTATATTCATCATTTATGTGCATTGTTATTTGCGAGAATATGAGTTATTATTTAACTTGATTATTCTAAAAATCAATTTAAACAAGCATTAGCTGCAAAAACTTTATATATAATTAAATAAAATCGATTGAACTTAACATGTCTCTAGACGAACAAAAATAATCTGGCACACTAATTAAGAACACAACCTAAAAGTACAGAATTGAACTAGAAAATTCTTCGGTTACATTAATATTTGGTAGGAAACCCGAAGTTGTGTTCCACCGCATGACATCTCGTTGACATAGACCCCACTAAAACCCTGCATCGCTCCACAGGTATAGAATTCCAGGCTTCTAGTGATGCCTCATAAAGCTCGTTTAAATTTTTTTATATTTTTATTGGCGAGACTTTTTTCACATCGTTCCAGAGATTCTCTATTGGGTTAAGATCGGGACTGCAGGAGGGCCAAGTCATTACAGAAACATGATTACAACGAAACCATTCTTTTACAGATTTTGCCGTATGCTTAGGATCGTTGTCTTGTTGAAATGTCCATACAAATGGTAAATTTTCTTCAGCATACGGCAACATGGTGTTTTCTAGAATATTTTTGTACACATACTGGTCCATAATACCATCAATCCTGACCAATGGCCCCACACCATGCTACGAAAAACAACCCCATAGTTTAATGTTCCCGCCGCCATGTTTTACGGTTACGGTCGTATACTTGGGGTCGAACGCGGTATTTGGTGGTCGACGAACGTAGACTTGACCGTCGGAGCCTATTCTGTTAATTTTAGTTTCGTCAGACCATGGTCAGACCATAAAACGTGTTTCCACTGCGATAACGTCCAATTTTTGTATTTATCGCAAATTCAGTTCGTGCGTCTCTGTTCTTCTTACTTACTAAAGGCTTCTTGCGAGATATTCTGCCAAATAAATTTGCTTCGTTCAGTCGTTTTCCAATAGTACGAGCCGCCAGACCGGGTTGATCTCCAAAAATTTTACGTTTAATCTCAACAGAAGAAAGTTTAGGATTCTTTCTCGCCATCCTTACGATAAGAGCGTCCGTTCGAGGAGGAGTCTTTCGTGGCCGTTTCTTTCGTTGGACCTTCTGACATGTTCCATGAACCTTAAAATATTTTATGGCGTTGGATACTCTAGTCCTAGAACATTTAAGGTGATCAGCGACTTTTTGATAACTCCATTTCTTGTTAAAAACCAACGATATTATGATTTCTCTGATAGTGCCATCTGAACTCCGTTTTTTTTCCCATTTTCACAAAAACAATAAGCACGTTTTATTGACAGAAAATGCAGGAGCTCAAAATA
>JALPQI010006331.1:0-69580 GCA_025490895.1 Thaumatotibia leucotreta
TAAACCTGACCCCAGTAAACAAAGATGTCACCCAAGTTACTCTTTCTTTACAATATATATTAATAATCTCGTCGAAAATTAATTATATAACAAAAAGGCACTTGATGCTTTTATCTTATTTTCCTCAAACAATGTTGACTGAGTTTCGAAGTTTCCTTAAGTGGCAATTAATTACATTTCGGAGTTGTAACATAAATTTCGCTCGGAATCCAACAACGCAAAATATGGCTGCTTTTGTTCAAGGGTGCAATGTTAACGGGAAGTTAGAAATTTTCGAGTTATGAAGTAGAAAATGTTGTCTCATGAAATGTTAAGTGATGCTGGTTGATGGAAGGCTGCGATGATAATTAATAATTAACACGGATTTTATCTTGTCAGAATTTTTTTTTATTTATTTATTTTATTACATGAAAAGCATTACATAGTATACCATAAGGTGACGTTAAACCCTGTTCGGGTTTGTATCGTACACCTGGATCGCGAACAGTTCACTATTATTGAAGCATGTTGTGTTACATAATATTATTAGCAAAACATAATTATAAGTAGCTTAAAACAAGATCTAGATTAAATATGTACCTTTTATAGAACTAACAAACAAAAATAACAGTAGGTAGGTGGGTAAGGCCGCGGATTTTGACGAATGTGACACAGACATAACATAAAAAAAATACGTTACGTTACCATAAAACGCAACGAAAGTTACTATAAAGCTCAGCTCATACTGGTATGAACTCTGACTAAATAAAGGTCGTAAAAAAAACATATTTTTATCACTAAATAGTTGTTTTAATCAGATATAATAATCAACCTATATAATGTAATTTCTCATACTTAGTAATTACTTAAATTAACAGTATTTATAAATGTTTTAATGCCGTAATCTTTGGAACTAAATAAACTAAATAAATCACCATAAATGAATGGAAATTGAACTGTTATTAATTAACACTATTAAACGCGTTAATAAATTATACTGTATTTCATTAGCCCTAGGGGGGTAAAATTACCCACTGGAAAAAGCTAATTACTTAAAAAAACGCAAATCAAAATACCTAAATAACAAAATAATTTGATTTGTTTCGCAAACACTTGTTACAGTATGCTCTCATTCAAAATCTAATAAAACTCATTGAAATCAGTAAATTTCTGTGTGCACTTCCCTTTACCACATATTTTCGTTACGTAACATAAAAAATACGTTACGTTTTGTAAAAATGTAACGTATTCGTAACATAAGTGTAACGTATATTTGAAAAAAGGTTGATTATCTTGGTAAATAATTGCAATCTGAAAATAATAATACATGCTACTGACGTTTGAAACTAAACCCTTTCGTATGAAAAAACAGCCGTTTAATAATAATCACTACTTACCGTAAAAATCACACTACCACTTTAGACGTTTTTTGCTAAAACTTTCGCCGCGTGCAATGTGACAACCATTTGTTAACGAATTAATGGGAGTGAGTGTGCCTATGGGTGTTGCCCTACTAGAATAAGAGTTCCTAGTGTCGATAAACAAATTTCTACCAACATTGGCTTAAATATGACCTTAAAAAAGCGTTACGAAAGTATCGTAACGTAAGTTTGGAATTGGTGACCCAAAAAGTAAAGGGAAAGAAAACAGTGAAATTGTTCACATATCATAAGTCCTTAATGAACGAAGCAATCGTTTATCATTCTAATTTGGTTTAAAATCAAACATTTAATGCTGACAAGTCTAATAATATGAAAAAAAAAAGGTTTTAAGTACTCGTAGTCGAAAAAATTACTCGACTTATGTTACGTTTTTGGCAGAAATACTTATTTATTAATTTTAAATAAAGAGCTAAATTAGCTATTTCATTTGATTACATGTAACTGAGCATAGGGGAATATTTTAAAATTGATCGGAGTTCTCTAGATGTTATCAGTTTTGTTTTATGAGCAAGACAAATTTTAAGCTCCGAATTCGTCAAAATCCGCGGCCTTACCCAGGTACGAGTACAACTAAATAACTCTCCACTCAGGTGTTAAACCAGATGCATTGCTTGCAGAAATACTCGTATCTTAGTAAAAAAATAGCAATTTGGGTCCCATGTAGGTATATTCAAGTATCCGGGTTCACTGGGTTCACTGCTATGCTTCTTATCAAATCACAGGATGACGAAATCTTGTTAACAGTAAGCTTATGGTGTACGGCTTACCGCAAAATGTCGGCTAGGGTTCACTAACTACTAGTTGGTAGATTCCGGCTAGGGTGAATACGTACTACTCGTATTTGGTACATCCTGGTTTACTAATGTTTGGCAAATAATTTTTCCCAAAGTATCACATCGCAAACTATTTTTCCCAAATTTTCATTTGGCAAAAACTCAATTGTCAAAACTACTTATCGCAATTTTACAGTTAGCAAGCCTTTTTGTTGTCAAGCGATTGTTTAGCAAAGAATTACTTGGTCGTTTTTATTTTCCCAAAATATTTTTTGGCAAATGCATCGCTTGGCGTAACATACTAATGCCAAAATATTGTATGGCATACGATTTATACCGCATATACAATGCCGAAAGATCATATTCCAATTATTATTTTTTTTATGTATTGATTTTACAATTTATGTACATAGATTAAATCTAACTAATCTACTTAACCTAACCTATATCTAAGATTGGCCCTTGTGGCATTGTACCGAGGATGCTGGCGGCATTTCCTCGCTGTATCGCAATACTGATACGTTGTGCGAGGAAGTCGCCAGCTCTTCGGTCTTTAGTTATATCAACCAGACGTTCCAATTGAATCTTAAGGTGCGTTCAAACTAAAAGAGCATTCGCTGTTCTAACCTCCCACTCTACGAAATTCGATCGGTAAACAAAACGTGATTGGTTGATTTCGTAGAACGGGCGCTAGAACAGCGAATGCTCTTTTGGTTTAAACGCACCTTTATGAAATCGTTTTATTTCCCAACTAAATGGTTGGAAATTCTATCTTTGGGCTTGGTTTTTAATTGGTATTTTTTATAATGCATATTTTCATGTAGGTAGTTGATGGCTTAGCTGGCATTTAGTTAACTAAATAATTACCAATGTTTTTGGGTATAGTTTGAGGCGAATTTTATATAGGTATGTTTATGCTTTTATAAAAGCTCACACGGGATTTTATATTATGTTGTTAAACAATTAAAAGTCGGGTTCTAAACAGTAATTAAGATGAAACTGATGAGGGAACGTAATGCCGAGGGAATAACAAAACAGTCGGTTCTGGCACTCGCCGGCCGCTGCCGCGGCACGCTCGCTTCGCTCGCTCGGCTCGTACGCTGTATGGTCGCAGTTTCACCTAACACTCCTCCTCGCTTCGCTCGTCGTCGTACCTAACGGTGGCTCTGGGATAGTTTTTTTATGAAAATGAAAATAAAAATATAGTTTTTTTATCCGTGGCTATGTGTGCCTTTTTAGTACCTACCAATATAAAATATGAATAGTGATCATTATGATAGATTTTATTTTCTCACTTCATTCATTATGATACCAATTATTCATGAAATACGTTTTTTTTTCCAGGCAAGTTAAAGACAAGGGTTGTGCAAAAAAGTACGAAATTGTATAGACCTACGAACTTTAAAATAATATTATCATTTGCCAGGCTTTTGCTATAAGTAGAGCTTGCGAAGTATCAAATTTGGCAATTTTTTTTTTTGGATTTTAACTTGTGACAAAATAAAACATTTGCTTAATAAGCATTTGCTTAATAAAATCTTGACGAAGTGAAACTTTGCAAAATAATAATTTGACCAAATGAATAAAATGAGAAATGTAACTTTGCTAAAGATTTGTTTGGGAAATGAGACTATTGCGATAAGTTATTTGGGAAGTCATATTTGGGAAACATAATTTGCCAAATGGCAGTACACCGGTACATCCTACAAAGGGGTCTCACCGCGAGCTACTAAGGGCTATAAACACGAACAAAAGATACGCACTGCCGTGTAAATAAAAGAGACAGGCGATACTCGCCCGGCGGTGATAGCGGATAGCTGGGTGAGTATCGCCGTGTCTCTTCTCATCATCGCAATGAGACCTAATATTATAAACGAAAGTTTGTAAGTACGGGTGCTTGAAACTCTTTCACGTAAAAATTACTAACTGGATTTTAATTAAACTTTACTATAAATTTGCACATCAGCAGGCATAGCCAAGATACTATTCTGCAATCGTATACGATAAGCGATAAGTCACGTTACTGTGATAATATATGGAAAAGACTGCGACCATATATAACATGGACGTCTAACGCCAGCTCAAAAATGCCCCCAAACACAATTGTTCAATTGTGCCAAGATGGGAAGGACATAGCGTTTTTCTTAACACCGCGCATATTTCGGTGCAACATCTTTGACAAATGTTTATAGAATATAGCCAATCAACACTTTGACGGACCAATCACAACTATTTTTAAACGGCAGTTTAAGTTTTTATAGGTTGATATTGAAATTCATTACCATTGAAGACGGGGTGACACTTGTCAACTAAAAATCAGGACCGTTTTTGAAAGGCAGTTTAGTACGGCGTGCGGCTTCCATGTTTTATTTGTTCGTAGGGGAAAGATTACGTGAATTTCGTTCGAATTTTCATTATAATATATTTATTACTTATCACTTATTGTGTATCAAATCGCAGAATGGCAACTTGGCCAGGCCTGCAGAAATAACACATACTCGTAAAAACAGTTTAAAACTGAGTAAGGAAGGAAAAAAAAATATCGAAAGTATTCTTCTTACTCGTTACCTAGGTTTTCAATATACTCGTACGCTAAATATGTAGCCTTTCAGATTGGGACAAGAGCCCAAGACAATAAGGTTCAAATTCAAACAAACAATGCACAAGACGATGCGCGTAACATCGTAACAGTAAATTCGACGGATTAAAATATTACATTATCATATTTCGGCAGTGTAGCGGCCATTTTGTGTTTTAATAATAACCGGAAGTAGTTTATGGGTTCATTTGTGACTAGGGTTGCCGCAGTTAAATAATATGATATATCGGTGTTGTCACCTGGCGCTTTTAAGATAGTGATCTCACACGCCCTTATTTTAGTTGGGTTTTGATTAACTTTGGTTGAATTTAATTATGTTTTATGGACATGGATATTGTGTAGATTGTTATGGGTTGCGTGAGGGAACATCCCATGAGGCCTGGTCACGAGTTACTTATTAATTGTGTATTAATACAAAGGGCGCGATGTAGGAAATTGGAGGAGTGACATTAGTAGCCAAGCAAAACGTGGCCGTTGAGTGAATTGCTGGCAAAGTATGTGATAGTAATAAAAAGTGAAATCACAGTGTACATAATATTTCTCGTTTATACAGGTTGGTTACGGGGTCGTGACCCCAACTGTGAAAAACGTGTTAAGATGGTCTTTCTGAGTAAGGTTTCCTATGGAACAACTATGAATACGAAAAAAGTTACTGATTTCATACCAACCGGTGCGGAAGTGTTCATAACTTCCAGTCTCGTTTCCTTATTATATAAACACATTTGCAAGACATTTTTCGCAGTTGGGATCACGACCCCGTAATCACCCTGTATTTTATTTCTGAAAAATTGTACCAAATAAAAAAAGATCATGTATCTAAACCTTAATTACTAGTTTATTTTTATTCTTAAAAGCTATAATTAGAACTGTAAGTAGATGTTACTACTTTGAAATATAGTACATTTTGCAACAGTAAAACTAAATTTATGAAGAAATTTCTATAGGAAAAACACGACTGATAATTATCACAACATTTAATGTTTAAATTTTGGTTCACTATAAAACACTTTCGCCTATTCTGGTTTTTAATACCTAATGATAGATATCTTTTCGCATTAACAAGCCGGATACCACCATAATAATTCGTTCATTCATCTACTTCTCTCTCTACATCAAGCTCGATAGAGAGAGAGAAACAGACAAATAGACGCAGCCTCCCAAAATATACAAATCTAGTTACGATGACGATACACATGTCTATGAAGACCGCTATTATTTTGATGTCCTTTCACACATGGCCAAGCTAGCTAACCAAGTTAACATACGGACCTATAAAGAACTTATCTCTTAGACATAAGGTATAAAGTCGCTCAAAAGTTGTTTCAATAAGGTTGTTCGCTAATCGTTAATAATGTGTTTACATGACAGCGAACACTAGGGCGGATATAGGTAATTTGGTAATGGACTAATCTTACCATTTACTTATGATGCCTATAATCTGGTAATAGATTATCACTTTAGTTTTCTGCCTTGTGTTTTGTCGAATTCTTGTAGCAAACAAAGTAACAAATTGTCAGAAGTAGGTCGAAGCGTATGGAAAATCCAGGGCTTAATTTTTTCACCTGTAAATAAAAATATTTTCAAACCACTTCAAAAATAGTACATTGTTGTAGAGGAAAGTAAGCAATAGATGAACGAGTTAGTTCGAAGGCCGACCCTTGGGGAGGCCTTCGATAGTACGAGTTCATCTATTGCACTTTTCGCCGAGGCTAAACATTGTGCTTTTCACGACTACTGAGAGGAAATAAAACACATTCTTGTAATTAGAAAAATTCATTTCAATTTGTTGTGGCTGAACGCCATGATCCTGTGGCATTAAAATAAAAAAAAAGTTACAAGAAGTCCGAGAAAATTTTCTATGAAATCCGTGTTTAGATACGATCTTTTACTTTACGTTCAACATTGTTGTACTGTTCGTGACATTCATAGATGTACAGCTGTCAAAATTTGACAGATATACTACTATAAGTAACTTTCCGTACTGTGTTTAGTCAAACAATCACCACATTTACGAACAGTATCGTGAAAAACATTTTTTTTGTAGTTTTTATTCTACCACTTTGTCGGCATGATTAATGTGTATACTTGTACCAAATTGCAGATTTCTAGTAGGTACTAACGGCTACTGAGCTATGCTGCGCACAGACGGAAAGACATGGCGAAACTTTTTTACTACGGAACCCTAAAAAAGAGGAGGCTCTCAATTGAACTGTATGGTTTTTTATATTTGTTACTTCATTCGGACTGGGTAAACAGACTTTGATATTTCTTTTTTTATTCAATAGCTGATGTTTACCAATTGGTTCCCTTTTAATTTGGTCCAGTTCTGACAAGGGAATCCATGAGAAAACCATTATATAAGTCTTAAATTTGCATTAAGCATGTGCCAAATATCACGCCAACCGATTTCGATAATTCTTTTTTTAACCGATTTCTAAACAAAACAAACCAAGATGGTTCCGTTGGCACCAAGTCGGGGTCCAACGATGGGATCTTGGAGAAATCGGTTTAAATCATTTTTTTTATTTGGTTATTATATTATCACAGAGTTTTATAAACCATTATAATAATACTGTAATTTCGATGGTTGTGTGACTCAACCTCGTATGTCTAGGGTGTATGACTAAACCTCGTATATGAAATGTAAGTACATTGTATAGTAGTATATTTTTATGACACAACCTCGTGAGCCATTACACGAGGTTAAGTCACACAGCCTGCTATAATTATCCATTTTGAAGGTTCCGTAACCTTCCTAATTGTGGCGCAAGTCAACATCATAATCAACTATAGATCAGTCGATCGGAACGATGATAGATCAATGTGTAATGATGCAGTGTTTTGTAGACAGGCTAACGTATAACGTATAACGATAACGTCCCTAAACAGACAGTTTTAGTGACGCCAGCAAAATTGTATTACAGTGACTAAGCAGCGACCACATTTATTTTAGGGTCGTTCCTTATTCTCCATCGAGCACCTCAAGTATCCAGTGCAATATACTTTGTATTTTCTAGTGGTTAAGTGGTATGTCGACCAAATATGTATTATTTGCTTATTGTTCTTCAAATATAATTCATTTTCATTTTCATTCTCGCATAACGTTTGTACTTTTCAATCTTCTTTTGGATTATCCATTATCTTCAGCTTATCATAGACATCAATACAGACATCAAAACATCAATTACAGATTTGATTTCTATAAAGTATATTTATTTACACTTTCCAGATTGTAACTATTATCTTTGGCTTACGAGTAGTTGGGATTTTATCGCGTGTATTTTCGTATTCAATAATTTTCCATACATTTCGAGCGAATCGTTACTTTACCTGTACAATAATTTGTATACACTTTTATAAGTCTATACAAATCTAAAACTATCAACTAGCAAAAACTGCCTTAAGAGTAAACACCTAGGTACATATCATCGAGGATAGAGAAATACCGCATAACTAGCACTGGTAAGTTCGGCATAGGGCAAATTCGCGTAACCGTCCTAATAAATATGATGTTATCTTGGCAAAGGTCTATGGTGCTTACGTCTCCCAGCGTTGTATTTGTATATGAGCTTACAAACATAAAGTCTTAAGCGCCATCGACAATGTGGTACCTTTGTCTAGGTAACATTACAAATATAATCCCACCAACGAACGTAAAGTCCTGATTAGAATATATCAGTTCAAACACCTGTAAAACGTATATTTTATATTGTAGAATCGCAGTATTTACTAGTACTAGTTACTCGGTTTTGCCCTTTGGTTATCGAGTTATAAAGTGAAGAAAAATAATTATTACGGTAGACTGCAGCGTCACCCTGAACGTCACACTTTTTGTAAGGGCGCGCACACTGACGTATCGGCTTATCCATCATCTCCGAGTGATATATGCCTTTGTTTTAGTTGATTACCCGTGTGGACACGCCCTTAGCTGAATAATGAGTGTTAATTAATTTGTGACTAAACTTAATTGATGTTTGTTGTGGCTTTCACTTTGTCATTTTTAAACAACGTGACGAAGCTTTTATAACTGTCAGAGGATTGTTATAAAACAATTTAAATTGGTGTAGAAATTAAAATAGAATAAATAATGAGCAATTTCTGTTCTCGTAACAAAAATAATGCTCGAAAACTGAATAACGCGGTCATTGTCCTTTTAAACAACAATGGTTCTCAAACTTTTCATATTACTCAAGAAGCTACGTTTTTATTCAAACTTTGTAATCTCCTGTCTCATTGTCAACTGACAGTTCTTTAAATGTTCTAGCGCCGAAACCTTCAGTTTTTCAAAGAAAATGACGCTATAAGGAGTTCATGGATCTCAAGGGACCAAAACATCGAAAACTTTAGTCATTTAACAGGCAATCCCAAGAAATTAAAAAGCCATCCGCTATCTTTGGACAGATTTTTATCCGATTTAGTCTGAAAGGGGATGACAATCTCGTTATAAACTTTGCTGTGTACAGTATGTTTAAACAGTGCACAAAGGAGATGCTTTTTAGACTGTAAGGTAAATCTATGTATCTAAATAGTTATAGAGACCATTACTCTGTGTCATTTTAGACCTTTTCCATATTTTTTTGACCGGTGTCTATTTTCCATGATTCGTTCTTGCCTAATATATAATATTTTTTCGATAACTGTGAGACTCATAGATCGCTTCTTGTTCGATCAACTTGAAGTTTTTGTGAAACCCAAACCAAATTTTTTTACTAATTATTTTGATTAGTGTTTTTTCTTTTCACGTAGTCAACTACTTATTACTATATAAATTATAAATATTGGATGTCATATACCAAAGAAAAATAGACCAACATCACCAACGTGGAATCCATTGTCGTGGGAATCAAACCCACGTAGGTACTCATCTTTCGCGGCTGATCTATGTACCGCTCGGCCACTCGTTCTTAGCAACCACCAGTCAAATTTATCGGGTATATGCAATCCCTAACAAGGCTAGGCGCCTTTGGCCATACTCTAAGAGCAAGCAACCTATACACGCATGCACCTTCTATCCGAATGCCTATCGATTTTCTGGTATAGCCAAATCAACTTATTATTTTCAATTCCACTCCATAAAACTGGTAGCGAAGCTTTTGCATAACACTCAAAGCAAGAACTATATATTTTACTTAAGCACCTGCTATAAGCTATAATGATGTAGATATAAACAAAAACATACTAGTAGGTAAACAGTTCAGGGGTGCAACATGCTTCGATATTTTATGAAAGCTAGAGCACTTAGTCTAAAAACAGCCATTGTTTTATCATCTTTAAATCCATATCACATCCCTAAAGGTACAGTAAAGTGCAAAAATATGTATTGAAAGAATCCTCTTATAAATATGTTACGACGTTTTCATTACACAGAAGGAAAGTGCACTGTGACATATTTTTATTTACAAACTTATTTTGCCTTTGACTGCTGAAAACATAAGCTTAATAATGTACGGAGAATAATATCTACAACATCTCTATCACACTTTGTTTTAAATGGATCTGCGGTCAAATTCTAGCTATTTAGTTATGCCCATCTATCTGTCCGCGGCAAAGGTAAGGTCACTGAACGTAAACTTAGTATCTAGTAAAATTAGTCCGCGCTGTCGAATTAGGTTAGCCTGTAAGGATACCTATAGTTAAGTGTAAGAAAATAAATATCAAATCAAATCAAATCAAATCATTTATTCGTTCATTATAGGTACAAAATGATGGTAACTTATAATACTAAAGACCAGCTATAATGTGCCTTGTGGCGTACAAATATTATATATTATTATTATTAAACTATATTACCCTAATACAATTAAATTAGCATATGTCAATATCATTAAAAAAATCCATTATATTATAAAAACACTTAGTAACTAAAAAATTAAATAATATAGATTTGAATTGGCGTACTGTAGCCTTCTGCCAAGCTTCTGGCAACTTATTATAATTTTTTGGAGCCATAACAAGAATACTTTTTTGCATCAAAGCCGTCTTAATGTTAGGCACCAATAGTACTGGCTTTCTAGGGCGAAGGTTATCAGTTCGCTTTGAACTTTCCACTGAAATAAGTTTGGATTATTTTTAACAAAAACACAGCACTCGAAAATGTATAAACAGGGAAATGTCAATATATTTAATGATTGGAAATAAGGCACGCAACTTTCCTGTGGATTTAGTCCACAAATGGCCCTTACGCATCGTTTTTGTGCCCTAAACAGTATGTCTCGATATGTGGAGTTTCCCCAAAAAATAATGCCAAAACGCAAGGTCGAAGAGACGAAGCCGTGATAAGTGGTTAACACTGTACTGCGATCTGAAGTTTTGGCTAATTTATATAGTGCATAAGAAAACCTATACAATTTCTGGCATACCTCTTCAGAATGGGACTTCCATGATAAATTGCTATCCAACGAAATGCCTAGAAATTTAGCGACCTGCACCCCATCCACACTTTTGCCTTCATAATTAACATTAAGGTTTGGAACTTCACTTCTTTGGCTGAACTGCATAAGTTTAGTTTTTTCTAAATTAACTTTTTAATTATTCCCTTCTAACCATTCGATAACATGTCCTAAATTTGTATTTATGTCAGTTTCATAATCTATAAGGTTTTCCCTTTCTATAAATAATGGTGCTGTCATCAGCATAGAGTATCATAGGATGATGGCTAGATTTAATTATGTCATTTATATAAACTAAAAATAACAATGGTCCCAATATACTACCCTGGGGTACCCCCCTCAAAATTTCTCTCCTGTTAGAAGTGAAGGTTATTTCATTTTGAGAATCAGAGCATAATTGTGTCAGTTCTGTGAATTGTACTCTACTTGCTAAATATGATTTCATGAGGTGAAGAGCATTTCCATGAATTCCATAGTGATTTAACTTTTGTAATAATAACTTATGGTTTACGTGATCAAAAGCCTTCGTCATATCCATATAAATAGAACAAGAAGCCTTTCCTTTGTCAAGGCTATTGACAACTTTAGAGATAAAATCAAAAATAGCTAAATTAATGGACATGTTTCTCCTAAATCCTTTTTGCTCATTAATAAGTATTTTATATTAAAAAAAAAAACTGTTAATCCTGTTACAAATAAGTTTCTCAATTATTTTTGACATAACTGGTAACAAAGCAACCGGGCGATAGTTGCTCGCGTCTGACTTATCACCTTTTTTGTATAAAGGTTTAATTACAGCAGTTTTTAAGTTATTAGGAAAGATGCCTGTAGTAAAACTTAAATTTACAATATGAGATAGCGGTGATGAGATTCATTTACTGACATTTTTAATGACCTTCGTGTGTATACCATCAAAACCAACGCTATTTGTGTTTCTCAGGGAAGAAATAATTTTTTCGACTTCTTCTGGTGAAGTGGGGCTCAAGAAAATAGATTTAGGAATCAAAGTTATATTTATAGATTTACCAGTAGAAGAATTTTGTGTGATTTCATCTATGAAAAAATCATTGAATGCATTTACAACGTCTGATGGCTTCGTGTAGGTTACACCATGAGCTACTAACTTGTTAATGGGCTCCTTTGGTTTATTTATTTTGGCTTTGTTTATAGTTTGCCAAGTCGCTCTCGTTTTGTTTGTGGTTGTAGAAATAAAGAACTTATTTTGAGCTCTTTGTGTTAATTTTATTACCTTTTTTAGTCTCTTAGCATATGTCTTATAGGCATGTTTATATTCAGGAGTTTTCTTTAATCTATAAAGCCACAGAGCTTGTCGTTTATTCTTACAGCATTGTCTGATCCCTTTTGAAATCCACTTAGGCCTAGCTTTTAGATATTTTTTGATTAATACATAGGGAAAACAGAGATCATATAATAATTTGAAAATGTCCAACATATTATCATACGCTACATTGGCGTCATCAGACGAGTATACATCATAAAAACTGAGGCATTTAACGTGTTTCCGAAACAGTTTAATATTGTCTTCGCTGTAATCACGGCGTTTAATGCGCCACCATTTTAAGGAGTTACTTTTAACAATAGGACACTTGAGAATTTGAGCAGAATGATCCGACAAAGCGAGCTCTACTACTTCGCCTTTCGCCTTATTCAAATTGTGAGCAAAATTATCAATACACGACCCACTGATTATTCTCGTGGGTTGCTTAAGTTCTAGTGACAAATTATAGGTCAGCAACTGGTGAATAAACTCACGGCTACTAGGCGTGTCTTTTAAAATGTCTATATTGAAATCGCCACAGAGTACGATCTGTCTATTTTCTAAATAACATGTTGACTTTAACACCATTTCCAGGGTTTTGTGAAACACATCCATACTAGACCCTGGGACCCTATTACACGCATATAATTATTAAATAATAAAACCGGCCAAGATGACAAGATACTAGACCGACCGGCATGTTGGACCATACTCAGTGGAAGATTCCGTACTTGTTCAAATACCCCACGCTATAGGATTACAGCAAAATATAAAATCATCCAAACTTTACTACTAGGGTACCCGAACATATTTTTTTACATGTCGCGTAGTGACTAAATATAGGTACGTAAGTTTAACCGTTTAATTGAGTGAATCAACTTTTTTGTCTGTTATTGCCATGGTTAGGGTCACCTGAGTTACGCTGGTTTATGAAAAATTGTGCCACTTAAACTATGCAAACATAATTTTTTCTGGTGTTAATAAGGCCTTTCCTTAAGGGGCCACACCTACAAACATGCACTACATGCATGCTTTCATAATTTAAGTAGCATAATTTTGAATAAAATAACGTGACTCAGGCGACCGTAACCATGGCAATAACAGACAGAAAAAAGTTGATTCACTCAATTTTATATCTCAGTATCTGAACACGGAAGTTTTTAGTTAATGTGTGTTACCAGCGATGTCGTGAAAGTTTAATTCAGTAAAGAGCATTAGTAGCTGTCACTTCCATAATATTATTAGTGAACTCTCTGTATCAGTATGTTGCGGTTAGTTGGTGAACGTGCTGCGATGTTAAACGTTACACGGAAAGTTTGGAGGAGGTTCGAAACTACTGCTTATTTAGCGATACTGGTATGAAAATGCTGTGAACATTATTATTACTTTACTGAGGCACATATTCAACAGAAGACTACCGGTGAAAAGCAAGTAGCGAGTATTTACTGAGAGCGTTTTCCTTATACTTTCTACCTATCGTGTGGTGACGGCAGTAAGAATACATTTGTCACCACTCCAACTTCCCGCGGGTGTCATAAAAGTCGACTAAAGGATTGAAGTTTCTCTGACTATTCTTTGATAGAAGATTGATGATAGGCAGCAGCAGCATCATAGTGGACACATCAGTGCAATCGCCAATCTGCTTGCCCAGCATGGCGATTATGGGCATTTACCTCCTAATGTCTCTATACGTATAGTTAATGGGAGAAGCCTACGCCCAGCAGTGGACTGAGATAGGCTGATCAATTGATCATGGAACAGTGACGAGTGAAGTTATCATGTTATCAGATTTGCACTTCATACAGCATCTTAAAGTAGACTTAAGGCCGACAGTAGTATCTTGCTGACAAGTCAACTTAGTCAATATTTAATAATTAATACTGATTCAAACTGAGAGTCGACTAAGGGATAAAAGTGTCACTAACCATTCTACAAGATTGATGATGGGCAGCAGCGTCATCATAGTGGACACATTACTGCGATCGCCAATCCGCTTGCCCAGCGTGGCGATTAAGGGCATTTGCCTCCTAATGCCCCGGCCACGACATTGGTCTAAGGCGACCAGCGGCGAGCGAATCCATGAGTGGGACCGAGATGCCGATATGGGTGCGAGAGGGAGCACCGTACGTTTTCCGCTAAGCCGGTCGCCTTAGACCGATGTCGTGGCCGCGGCGTAATGCGTCTATACGCATAGTTAATAGGAGAGGCCTACGTCCAGCAGTGGACTAACATAGGCTGATGATGACTGATTCAAACTAGATGGCTGAGGCACTGGGTCTCATCATCACCAAAGGGTATTTCTCGGTCTAAAAGTAAACAAAAAATATAGATTCCATGTTAGTAAAAGTATTTATTATATTTATGTTAGATCGCTGGCTGAGCCCGCGAGTAGAAGAAAAAACTCGCTGCTCGTTCATTATGGAGTTAAGTACATAGATTATATCAGCACCATACATTAAAATACATTCAGCTGAAATGTCTGCGCTCCTAGATGGCACCATAGTTAGTTGATTTTTGTTGTTAGTCCATTGGGCACAGATGGCTCTGAAACAGTGTACACTACCTTGCCACTAACAGAACGCATGATCACTTGTGCTGCAACACATAGCATATTTGGGTCTGTGCTTTCATGCAAAGCCAGCACATGGTGTAAATATAAATAATAATAAAAAAATAACGATAACAATCGATTCTACATGACTGTCAAACGTGCGTTAACGTTGACGAAACACCAATTCCAACTAAGTGCCCCGCCGTGTATCCCAATTCCTCGGATTTATTACAGCACGATAAATTTCCTGGGCCCTTTTCGGGGCCATTAAATACCCCCAAAATCATCTTAGCACACCGCGAAATATAGTCATTTGTCGGGTTTTATTTTCATTTTATTTCAAAATGAGAGTAATGGACCGTCCCGATTTTGTTTTACGAGTTTCGTGCAACAAACTTTGAACTAGTTGCCCTTGAGCGCTAAAGTTATGGATATTGCAATACACTGAGCCCTACAGCAAACATCGAAAATGTTAATTTTGAGCGTCTGTCTTTGTTACACCGATGACGCCTTCGTTGGAATGAAAGAGACAGATGCCCAAGAATTACGGTTTCCTAAATTCACGGTCGTCCATTGTTGTTCTAAAGAAATGGGTTAAGAAATATGTAGGTTGACAACCACCCCACAAGGTGGATTGATGATCTGGTGAAGGTTGTCCGCTGGATGCGGGTGGCACAGGACCGGTCATTGTGGCAATCTTTGCGGGAGGGCTATGTTCTGCAGTGGACATCTTTCGGTTGATATGATAATATTGAAATTATTATCTTGTATCAACATTTATGTAACACGCTGTATGTCATCACACTGTACATACAGATTTATAATTACTGACTCATCATGACTGTACATACAGATTTATAATTACGAGTGAAGCTCTTGAAAGATTAAATCAATGAATATTGAATACGTAGTAAGAAAGTTCGAAGACAGAAGCTCACAGCCGTTTAAAAGAAGTTGCCTTATTTCATCTGGTAATTAATGAATAGACCAAAAAAACATTGGGCTATGTCGCCGACTAGACTAACTTCGCACATTATTCAAAACTTATTCCTTCGCCATTGAAGTTGCCGCCCGTTTTCATTAAATTTCAACTTTTAATTAGCTGGATTTTGTACTCTTTTAAGAATATGAGATAACAAATGCAGAATACTGATGCTAACAGCTTTTAAAGTAGTTCTGTAATTAAGTTTGTGAAAAAACGGTATTTCCTTTGCGAATTTGTAAGTAATGATCTAAGTGGGTACAGTTATTTGTATTTATGAAAACTACCCCATGTATGTTATAAACAGAGATCGGATAAATGTGCGTCATTGTTCGCAATAATATGGACATGACTCCAAAGTTGATTAAATTAATAATTAAACGAATAATTCCTTGAAATTTGATTTCAAAGCTTTAAGGTGACTATTTACAAAGGTTTTCATAGTTACAGGTATTAAATAGGTAATTTTCTAAAAATGATTAAATGATTAATTATTCAATCAACTTTGGAGTCATGTCCATATTATTGCTAACAATGACGAACATTTGTCCGATCTCTGGTTATAAATATACACTTTTTAATTAAAAAATATTCTACAGGTTAAATTCACTCGTATTTGGTCACTAGTGATCGTGAATTTCATCATTGAATGGATAATCTGAAGCTTATGCCATTATAGTTTCTTCCTAGTCTCAATTTCACACAAAATTAATTCTGCTTAAGCTGAAGTTTATCACATAACTTTTTCTTCACAGACATTATCACAATCTTGTCTTTACCTAGTTGCGATTCTGCGTCATATTATTAGGTACCATACAACAGAACATTTTCGCACTCGTTTTTCTTTAAAGTCATAATTTCCACACAATCTTATCTCTACCTAGTCGCATTATTGTGCCTTGATAAATTAAGTAAAGGTTTGCCTATTAAAACATCCATATGACTGTACAAGTATAGTTTGACTTAAAGACCAAAAGCCCTTGTGAAACAATGCAAATCAGCCCCAAGCCATACGTTTAAAAAGCCCATTTTTTCTTTTCACAGACTTATGTATGTAAAACTTACCTAAAATGAACAATAGGGTTGCCTCTCACAATCGCATGGTCACCAAATCCTGAGTCCCTCATAGACTGTGGATTTACGGGCTCCCTATAAATCTGGGAGGGTGTTTAACCCTAACATAAAAAGCTTACGTGGATTGACAGATGTGATATTATTATTCATTAATGGTAATTTTATGAAATCCATGTAAAGGAATGGAACATTTTGTTTAATAGTTATGAAAAAATAGTGTATGATAGCTGAATCATTTTTTACCCCCTTGTTCATAAGTATGTCTCCTAACTTAGCGAGCCGCTAAGTATTGTTTGTCCCTTTCGCTCTTATAGACATATTGATAAGACCAATATCGTCGGGGATAGTGCAATACTGCGTAAGTAACAAATTTAATTAGGTTCAATTTGAGTGTCAATTGTTTGATATTTGAACTCTATCTGGTTTGGTAGTTACAGGGTATTGCACTATGCCCGACGATAATTATGTAGGTAGGTAGGTATATTTTATGTTGTTTTTTGTATCAAAAAATACAGAAAATAGTATACATTGAGCTTCACAGTACTATTGTAGTGATACAAGATATACAAAATTTAACCGCATACAAAATTTTGTACAATTTTTACTCTGTGTAGAGCAAGGTAAGGTCTGGAAGGTGGCCGTGTGGTACGGTAGTAAGAATACATTGGTCACAACCCCACTTTTCGTGTGGGTGTCGTTAGTCGACTAAGGGATTCGAAGTGTCACTGACCATGTATTTGTTGAAGATTGATGATGGGTAGCAGCATCGTCATAGTGGAGTGGTCACATTAGTCCGATCGAACCCGCTTGCCCTGCGTGGCGATTATGGGCATTTTCCTCCTAATGCGTCCGTTCGCTTAGATAATAGGGTAGGTCTTTGTCCAGCACTGGACTGATTATAGGCTGATGTGATGTCATGTAGTGCAAGGTACGCCTTAACAGTTCACGTGCCACCACTTTCCTAACAAATTCTATTCTAATGGGTGACATCGGGGTCAGGAAATTACGAGAAACGTGTTAAGATGATCTAGACTAAGGTTCCCCATGAAACAAATATGAAAATCGCGAGAAAAAACTACATTTTCATAGTGACCGGTGCGGATGTGTTCATGATTTCCAATCACGTTTCATTAATATGTAAACACATATGTAAGGGATCAGTATGGAGACATGTATACACAGTAATGAACTATTCTTTAAAAATAAAACAATTTTCATATCCATGGAAAATCGTGTCCAGAAAGATGGACAGTTTGGATCACGATCCCGATGTCGCCCAGTATACTCGTCGTAGTACAGCATTTTTGCGTATGTTGCGATAATTTTGCATATTTGAAAGGTCCACGGAAAAAACATGTTCATGTTCAATGCTTAAAAAAATCAGTGAAAATTCACATTCCTTATTCTGTTAAAAGTAAGGTGGTTTTTCCTTCTGTAATTTGAATTAAATAAATAAATAAATATCTTGGGACATCTTACACAAATCGACCTAATCCCACGGTAAGCTCAATTAAGGCTTGTGATGCAGGTACCAGGCGACGATATATATAATAGATAGATACTTATATGACGGCGGCGTCATCATGTAGAATCTAAAATGTGAAAAATATCCAATAGTAATCAATGTACAAAAACAACAGCTGCACCTGACCTGACCGATCAGGCGATCACGCCAGTATGACGTCACGCCACCTGCACCCGCCCGGACCCTCTAAGTCCTATAAGTAACCTGACTGATGGTTGGTGGGGGCATTCTTGTCATCAAAATGGTCAGTTGCAGACGTTGTCTCATACGCTTTGTTATTTTAAAATTGATGTTTTAATATCGCGAATTGGTGAAGAATAAACCACTGCTCAAATACGAAGTTGGTAATTGTCTCATTCATTGGACCCTAAACCCTACTCCTATTATAATAACAGAGGAGACGCCAATATCAGAAGTGCCGAACCTAAATTCGCCATCAAATCAAGTCTACATTCGCTTAAATGTTGGCCTATTCGGTTGGATTGGACGCAGTAGAAAGCTGTAGCTACGAGTAGTATTTTCGCCCATTCTCTGTCAAAGATGATTCCATCGGATCCGAACATAATATAAATTCGTATAAATTAGGCTAAGTTAATTTATAATGTAATTTAATATTATGAAATAAATAAATCTAATCTAATCTAATCTAATCATACCAGAATCGATCAAGAGAATTTTCTCCGCGGTTTCACACCTAAAACTAAGGGATGTGGAAGCCACCTATAAAGAGAGTGATCCCAGGAGTTTCATCAATAAAACTACGTACATCGATACAGTAGTTTCGAGAGAATTGCAAATTATGCGAAGAAATTGGTCACCGTGGTGAAGATTATGACGGCCGTTTGAACAAAAACAAACCAACCTAACTCTACTGTTCCCTGCTACGTGTGTAACTACATCAACCACGACGCTACTTTCTGTCCTATGCGGTACAAGAAACGAAAGGAAGATGGAACTTCAGCTACGGGCAACAATACCTACCGCAAATACCAGCAAACAAGTGATAATTTTAACTGCTTTGCATGGCTCTTTGAGCCTGGTGTAGAATATAATTGTGACTAAGCAGTCATATGAATTGCAATATTGGTGAGTCATTTCTTGAACAAGCAGTTTTGAGAAGTATCTTAATAATCCCGTAATTAACAATCTGCACGTACAATATAGTACATGATTTATCATTCGATTTTACCGATCACGATGCGTCACGTCATAATGAGAACATAAGCAGGAATTTGTGTCCCAATTTCCGGTACCTATAACTTTTCTGAGACATTGATGCGTAATTATTGTTAAATAAACAATAATTTGTTTGGTAGTTGGTCAATTGACAAAAACTTAACGAGATAAGAAACAAATCGTCAACGTCGTGAAAAAAAAAAAAAAAATTTTCAGCAACTTTATCGATAAACACCCAAACACGTGAATAAGTACAATCGGAGAAATTAAATCAATTTGATTGGTTACTTATCTCTTGGTTATTTCCAACTGAATCTAAACCCATGTAGCTAGTAATAAAAAAAAAACGCTAAAATCGCAATGCGTATGTGCGATTATAATATCAGACCCAATAGGTGCCCTTTGCCTTTGAATAGTTACCAAATTGATAAATGGCATGGATTAGTGGCCAAATTGATAAATGATCCGGATTTTTTTTAGGAACATATAGCTTCTGGTTTAAAGTTCACAAAGACTGAACTAATTAAAACAAAAAAAAAAGATACTAAAAAAAAAAAAAGCCAATACCAATTAAATATCTTTTGGCTTAATAAAAAAAAAAAAAAAGAAAGCCCTTTAACACTGCCCTAAGACTTGACGCTAAAATACTTGCTCACACATATGACGCGTTGACGGCGTCAGAGTTCAGTGCCCGTCGACATCAATAAATTACTATCTAAAGTAGGATTTTTATTTAAATTCTGCGTTATCATGAAAATGACAACAAAGTAGTCTAAATTTAAAGTCTTCTGAAGAAGTATTTAAGACTAAATGTCCAAAAAATTAAGCAAAATAAAAAATGTATGCACCGGGTACCTACCTATAAAAATTACAAACGCTGAAATCTGTTGTCACATGTCACTCGTATCAGTTTGAAACTTTAGCAGTTGTAAGTGGTAGTCGTAAAACACTTTTGTCATTAAGTTATGGTCGAAAATTACAAGATTTACTGATTACAATATAATATAGTGATTTAACTTCCTTAGAAGTGCGGTATCAATAACTTGACTGCAAAAAAACAACTTTAATAAATCATGAAAGCGATTTTTAAATTTCAAAAATATAAAAAAATACCATTTCAGTTAAAGTACGTAAAGTTGGGTGATATTTTTCTTTTTCAAAGCCTCGTTTGGAGTGCTACATATCACATAGCAACTCAAAATTGTACGTAAAACATGATAGAAAAATGTCTCATTATTGTTGGCAATCTTGATCAACGGCACTTATTCGTTGACATCCTTTACCTAGAAACGTTGACAACAGGCAAAAATCAAAACTAACAGCCTTTATTGAGGACACTTTGATTTTTAAAATGAGGTGTGCCTATAACTTGGCACAGGTCGGCATCAAAGTATATTTAATTTGATTAACTAATTGACTTTGAATATAATAAAAAACGTCTGCCAATTTCTTGGATTTCCATGTTTTCAGCACATGATAATAGACAAATAGTAATAATAATTTAACACGATAACAATGTGATTAAGTTACGGCGTCAGAATTTCACTGCTAATGAGCGTTGAAGTGTTGTCATTTTCGTTGCACAAATGTAAATGAGAATTGCAATTAATTAATTGTGAAAATTATAGAGTTTGAGACATGCTGTCTATTGGTGAATAATTTTACACGACCTCTAGGTCAGGATAAGCTCATGACCTTTTTCAATTTATTATTTACGCTGGTTTTACTGTGCAATAGTGTTGATTCTTAGTGTTAATTTTTGTGACATAGTGTAGTTAAATCTACAAAAAAATTCGCCGTTCACTCTGTAGTTTAAAAAAAAAAAAAAAAACTTGTACAACATTCATATTAAAGTTATTAGTTCCCAGTTAAAATAGCAATTTTCTTGTTCTCCCATAGTAAACTTATCACTGATTGGCAACCGTGATGTCACAATTTGAAACAAATTTGGGTGGCAGCCTTTAAGGGCCTTGTAGGAATGTTAAAACTTTAGTCCTGTAATTCGACTTTAGTGTTACTTTGATGACATAGATAGTTGATATTCACAGAAAACTGCATCAGTTGATACAAAAAAATTGACACAACGACTTTTGTTCTAACTTCCCTAAAAAAAAAAAAAAAAAGTGAAGTTCTAGAATCTATCGCTTGACGGCGAGCTTGCAATCGTGACTAAATATCGTTTTAAAGGAAATATACCAACACATCAGCAAAAAAAAAAGTAAAAAAAAAAAAAAAAACACAAGAACTGGCGACCAACGTTGTGCCCCTGAAATCAATATTACCTTAAAATTACGCTCACATGGTCAGAAATATCACATACCATATATCATCAAAGAATATTATGCAGTGAAATCGATCGAAGTAAGTCAACAAAATTGCTGCTTATCTTACCTCACTCTTTGATCTGGTCAGTTAGTAATCTAGTGCATAGTAAAATACCTGGGTTAAAAAAAAAACTTAAAAAAAAAATGAAAGTCCTTTATTGGTTTCCAAACATCCCAAAAGTAAAGAAAAAAAAAAAATCTTAGGTACTTACAATCTAAATATCAGAGAGTCGTTCAGATGTTCAGCAAATACAACGTACATGTTCCATACGAAAAAAACATTTTCTTGACTTTCTGGGAATATTGAGCGTAAAGTGAGCGCGAGAAAATTTGAAGAATCGCGGGTTGGCAAAAAAATATTCCAAATGCAATTCGAATAAATCAAAATTTGTGTTTAATCTATGGCCTGTTTGTGGAACATTTGGAAGAAAAATATTTTGGTTGTTTATTTCATATGTTTGCAATGGTAATGAAATAAAATTGAAATTGAATTTTGTGTCTACAAGAAATGTGTTAAAAGTGCAGCCGCTACAACATAGCTAAGACAGGTGGCAGGAATTATGAAAATAGAACGATAAAATATTTCATTTGGTCAACTCAAAACAAATTTCTGAGCAATGACAAAAGCGTGAAAAGTGGTTATTGTTCGATGTAAATTGCCGGTTTAAAATTGAGGTCATATTTGAATTTGGTTTACGTTGCTATGTCAAAAAAAATCTAGATAGTCTATAAAAAAAGCATTGACTTATGTCTTATTACAATAAACATGTATAAGGAGAATAACTGGTCACGCTGAGGGCGAAATGTGGATTTAAAAAATAATGATAAAAAAAAATAGAAACATAAAAGTAAATAAAAAAAAAAACAACATAACAAATAAAGTAAAAACAAAAAGTTACGTAAACGGTCTAGAATTAACATTATACTAGATATGAAAAAAAAAAGAGTTAATAAAAAAAAAAATTGAAAATTATAGTCAACTAGTCATGATGACGTGACGGCGGCGTGTCACATTGACAATAGTTTGATTCGTTTTGTCACTATAACCATTTGCCAAATGTTATTGATAATGACAGCATATTGTTGAGAGATAGTAGCGATCCAAAAGAAAAAAAAAATAGAATAAAACTAAAAAAGGGAGTACAAAAATATGATTGAAGGGCTATGCCGGACCAATCAGTTTTAAGCACGCTAAAGGGACAAAGTATTAGTGTCCGGTCTAGCCAAGAAAGATGAGTGTATGTTGATTGAAAGATGTCGGGTCGGACCAATCATTTCGCTAAAGGGACAAAAACAAAAATGTCCGGTCTAGCCAAGGAAAAGATACGTTTTGATTGAAGGACACCGGACATAACTCCGCTAAAGGGGCAAAAAGAACAATGCCCGGACTAGCAGGTAAAGAAGAAGTGACTCCTCTAGTGTCATGCAGAAGGATCTAAGAGGCTAGTCCTGACGTTCGGCCCAGGCTAACCTGATTCATCATTTGTGGTATCAAACCAAGATAATTTATCAGTCAGGATGATCGAACAGTTAAAGTCATTCTTTCGATTCTGATATGCTTTGTTGTAAAGCTGCACGCACGAGGACGTGCGTATGTCAGTATGGCCGTGACGGCGGCGTCATCATGTAGAATCTAAAATGTGAAAAATATCCAATAGTAATCAATGTACAAAAACAACAGCTGCACCTGACCTGACCGATCAGGCGATCACGCCAGTATGACGTCACGCCACCTGCACCCGCCCGGACCCTCTAAGTCCTATAAGTAACCTGACTGATGGTTGGTGGGGGCATTCTTGTCATCGAAATGGTCAGTTGCAGACGTTGTCTCATACGCTTTGTTATTTTAAAATTGATGTTTTAATATCGCGAATTGGTGAAGAATAAACCACTGCTCAAATACGAAGTTGGTAATTGTCTCATTCATTGGACCCTAAACCCTACTCCTATTATAATAACAGAGGAGACGCCAATATATATACATAGACAGCCATGACCAAGGAACAAATGTTTGTGATAAATAAATACACAAATAATGCCCTCGCCAGGATTCGAACCCGGAACCTCCAGCTTCGTAGGCAGGGTCACTACCAACTAGGCTACGGAGGCTGTCAAAAATTGACTAGAAATGTTCTTTCCGTGGACACTTCATTTTATGTTGTTCAGGGGCCTATTTCTCGAAAGCTTGTAATGAAAGCGGAAGTTCTTATCTAATTAATATTGTTAAAAAGAGACTTCCACATGTATTACACGTTACAAGCTTTCGAGAAACAGGCCCCTGTTGGCAAGCACCGTTAACACACGTAGACATTCGCAAGCGGAGTTAGCGAAACAACGCGAATTTATATTAAATTTTCGTTGTCCACAGTTCCACAAGCAAATGCGTAGGTGTTATAAAGGCCGCAGTACACGTTGGGCCAATGTAGGCTAATCCGGACTGGAACCGGAACCGTTTTTTATAGTAAAATATTTTAAAATGTTTTACACTTTTTATGTAGATGTCAACGTTTCATGTAATTATTAACATCGTATCATTCGTATCTTTGAATTACTCCATTAACAAAAAAAATATATACCGAAGCAGAAAAAAGAAAGGTATTCGAACCGTTCTTTTATATGGAGAAAAAAACTGTTATCCTATCCCTGCCAATTAGCCAATCTAAAGGACACGACTATGCGATGGATCGAGATCGCGAGATCACTTTGCTCCTCTTTCGTATAACGGCATCGCTTAGATTGGCCTCCATTGGGCCAATGTGACCTGCGATGTTGTAAACAACGTCAAAGTTTTTAATTTTAATACAATTAACCTTTTTGGCAATAAAATGAGTAATGTCACCTGCTAAAAGCGTATAGAAAAAAAATCCTTGACAATACTCTTATTTGACAACTTGAAACTTCAATTATTCTGAAATTCATGTGCATTTCCGTTGCGTTTTAATTTTCAAGCAATATAATGAACGCCAAAGTATTTGCTGCACTTGTATATTTTGTAATAAACTTTAAATCATGTCAAGGCAGAAAATACAGTAATTATTGGTTGATCAATGTAACTCCAACGACCAGAGATCAGATCAAATATCTCAATAGTTTGGAATCTGAAAAATACATGGACGTAATATTCTGTGAGAAACCTTGGAAGGTAAAATTATATTGAGTATATTTATTGCCGCCTAATATTATCAAGCGTTGCTTGACATTGATCTGCAAGTAATCGCCCTGATACTTGTTCCCGATTCCCAAATACCTACCCATATTATAAACTAGCGACCCTACTGATACTGAAAACCATGATTTCCTTTTATTAAAAACAAATCACATCAAAATCCGTTGCGTAGTTTACAATCTTTAGATTTTAGCATACATAAGGATATAGGGACAGATAAAGTAACTTTATTTTATACTAGTATGTAGTGATAATGCAAAAGTAACGGTCAATCTGTAACCTTTCCGCTATAACACAGTTTACTCGATATAGAATGCATTTGGTATAAAGATAGAGGTTACGTTACTTCAATTCCGTATAGATAAATTAACGAGAGCATGGAATTGCATATGTATTTAGTGGTGTTACTAAAGCAACACTTTTAAGGTGAACCTTGTGTCTTTACAATTAGGTTTACTATTAGTCGAATAATGCCAATACATGAGTCGATAAAACACACACAATAGCACACAATCGTATTTACAATGTCATTGTAAATACGCGATACCACTACATATGCAATTCTATGCTCTAGTTAATTTATCTATACCGTCTGCGTTTTTTGAGCAGCGGCGGTGTTGGACATGCGGCAAAAACGTTACGGATATCATGCATCGCTGCGATTCCGTACCGTCACTGTATGAGTATTGATGTGGTCGCACCTTAAGAATAAAAAAGTATGAATAAACTGTTTAAAACTATATACAACCTCAAAATTCCGCTCCCAGAAAAGGACATTAGGATATATTATATAAATCTGCGCTGACTAAGAAGGCACCGTAAAACCATACAACTATAGTCCAGTACTACAACTATGGTCCACAAGTTCAACGTAATTAAGCATCAATGGAAAAGTTTATCTAAGTTTTTTAATCATTAATGAGGAGACTTTGTGTAAAAACTGCGTCAATAATATAATATAGTTGGGTAGTTTTACTGCACTGGTTTCACCACGAGCTACTAAGCTATGAACTATCGACTATAAACACGAACAAACGATACGTTACGTTACTCTATTACGATTACGTTACTCCCATGTAAATAAAAGAGACACGGCAATACTCGCCCAGCTATCAGCTATCACCGCCTGCCGAGTACCTATCGCCGTGTCTCTTTTATTTACACGGGAGTACGTATGTTTTGTTCGTGTTTATAGCCGATAGTTCATAGCGCTCGCGGTGAGACCAGTGCCAAGTCACGAGCAGTGGTATTGGTTGATAATAATAATTATGTTTTCAGTTAGGACATTCAATCCAGGTTGTCGTTAGTCCAGTAGATATAACAATGTTCAGAGAAAGGGCGGAACACTTTAATTTAGACTACAATGTGCTGATGACTGATGTTCAAAGGTAAAGTTGTTTTGAATTTTATGTTTAAGTTTTTTGTATTTTGTTATTTATTTTTTATTAGGTTTATTTATTTTATTTATTTATTACTAGTGACGGTCACGCTGAGCAACTTTCACTACGGCGATAGCCAAGAAATCTCCAAAAAACTATTAATTATGAGTTAACTGATCCTTAATTGATAGTTAAGCATCAATTAATTCATAACTAAGAGATTTTTTATGTAATTTCTTGGTTGTCTCCGAAGTAAAAGTTGCTCAGCGTCCCTAGTACCTACTCATGACTCGAGAATCACCCTGTAAACTGTTTTTATACAAAGCTTAATATGCATTGAAAATTATTCATTACCAAATCTAACTTAACCTAATATTTCCAAAATACGCCGAAGAAACGAGGAACCGAAAAATCGTGAGAGATTATTATTTTACCTACCACTTCTGTTATGTACAGCAAAATGTTATGTTATGAACCTATCTTCTACAAGATAGCTTTTTATTAATATTTATTTAAATTTTCAATCAGGTAATGTTATGTATTTCGATTGGAACAGGTGATATTATTTTATGCAATTTTCTTTTAAATTATAAATTATTTTCAATTGTATAACCAATGCTCGGCGGAGTTGAGCTGTTTTCATACTAAGTGTCACGTGATAGATATCATTTAGTATCAAAACAGATCACCCCCGCCGAGCATTGATTATAACATAACTATGTTTAAATTACTGTAATTAAAGCACAACACATCATCTTAACTCTTATCTTCTGTTATACGTAAAATTTTAAAATAATCTCACTTTTTTGTTCTGATATAAGGAACTATATTGATAAATTTTACCCCTAGATGCATATTGTATCACAAATTTTAAATCTGAAATTACTTGCGTTTGACAGGCTTTCATAAGATTACTTATTTTGTCATGTCGTTGGTTATCATGAAAGTATTACAAAATAGCACGTGCCTTCAATTGAAATACTAGTGCTTCATTGTTAGAATTCAAATTACGATAAAGTAGGTTCTAATGCAGCGTGGTTGATAAACGTCGATGTGTCATTTCGGTCGTATCATTTCTGATACTTATTTTTTTTTTAATTTTCAGAGCATTCAACAATCAAACTGTAAAAGGTTACCAAACCCTTCGACCAGAAACATTTTCATTCCAGCATTTTCATGCACTAGACGACATTTACCAATGGCTTACCGACTTAAACCAGAACAAGACAATACTCGTACGACACTTGACTATCGGGAAGTCGATAGAGGGCAGGGATATTCCTATGGTCAATGTAAACTTAGATCCAACTAAATACAAGGAAAAGGTACTTCATTCAAAAAATATTACCATTTTGTAATCAAAGGTACTCAAAGGTTCTCGAGTGGCGGCCACGTACCGGAAGGCGCAGCGCGGGCAGGCTCACCACTAGGTGGACTGATGACTTGGTGAAGGTCGCAGGAGCCCGCTGGATGCGGGTGGCGTAGGACCGGTCTTTATGGTAATCTTTGGGGGAGACCTATGTTCAGCAGTGGGCATCTTTCGGCTGATACTTTTATTATGATGATTGTAATCAAATGAGAAGAACAAAGTCAGAGCATTGTCGCAGTTTCCTTGGGAGACTGTAGTTATTTTAATCCTTCAATATCATCAGGCTATCTAAGTCCACTTCTGGAAGTAGGTCTGTCCTATTAACTAACTTGCGTAACATAGACGAATTAGGAGGTAAATGCCCATAATCGCCATGCTGGCCATTTTTTTTGTGCCAACAATAATTAAATGGCGGCAATTATAAAATTTCAAACCTCCAACACCGCTGATCAAACACCCTGTATAATGTCATAATAATTGTAATATTATAACAATCGTTAAAGTTTACTAACAATTTTTTTTCTACTTTTCAGGTTGTAGTAGAGGGTGGCATCCATGGTCACGAATGGGCTGCGGTGGTGTTTGTAACATACATGATAAACGAGCTGGCTCGCGCTAAATCCTCCCCAGACCCTGCCTGGAGGCGTTTAGCGATGGCCTACAATTGGTACTTGATACCAGTCGCCAATCCTGATGGATATGAATATACTCACAAACAGGCAAGATTATCATCGGTGGAAAACAAAACTCACTATAAAAACTGTTACTACTCTTAGGAACATCGTATATCAGTGTTCGGGACTGAGATATAAGCTTTATTTGAAGTACTTTTAACCGACTTCAAAAAAAGGAGGAATATCTCAATTCGACTGAATTTTCTTTATTTTTTCGTTGATACCTGATATCTCCGAGAATAGTGAACCGATTTTAATTTTTTTTTGTGATCGAACGTGAGACCCCGAGATGGTACCGTTGGCACCAAGTTGCGGTCTGCTGATGGGATCTTGGAGAAATCAAGGGATCTCTTCAAATTTTATGGGTACATGTATGGCGCTTTTGGTAATTTTCATTAATTTACAAGAATTTGCATTCAGAAAGTAGGATTTGAGGAAACCAATGATGCAAACAAATCGGGGTCTTGGAGATATCGGTTTTAATTTGGTGAATATAATTAATGAGTCCCATAGTGACTGAGTGTTCTTAAGTGGCGACCACGCACTGGACGGCGCAGCGTGGGAAGGCCCCCCACACGATGGAGCGACGACCTGGTAAAGGTTGCGGGTGTCCAATGGATGCGGACAGCTCACGACCGATCTTTGTGGAACTCTCTGGGGGGAGGCCTATGTCCAGCAGTGGACGTCAATTGGCTGATTATGATGATGATGATGAATTAATGAGTTTAGCATGACAATCGACATTGTCCACTCACTTGCTTCATGTAGCTTTTGTTACATGTCATCGCTCTTATTTTACATAGACATAGAGTCCATCGCAAAAATCAAAGCAAGTGAGTGGCAAGGTGATACTCGCCATACAAGGACCGCTTGAAGCAGCCCGTCATGTAGATATTCTTACATTTGGCCGAGGCGCGGCTTACAAACTGTGTGGTATACTCTGCGCAACAAGCTATGGCTCGGTTGTGTGGTGGCCTCGCACACAGCAAACCACCACAATAAATAAAGTAAGCAAGATACAAAGACTAGCATGTGTGGCAACCACAGGCTGCATAAGAACCACTCCGACTGCAGCACTGGAAATAATGCTAGGACTGCTACCGTTACATATGCACATACAGAAAGAAGCGGCCGCCACAGCGCTTCGGCTTAAAAACCTAAACTTATGGTCAAACCTCAGCTCGGCACACAAAAAGATCTATGACAAGATGATCTCTAGTATGCCAATACTTGAGGCACCTATTGACAAAGTACCAAAGACGATGATATTCTGGAAAGATTATGCCATATCGTTAACAGAGGATCAGAAGGAAGGACTGAATCAAACACACCTAAGAATATTTAAAGATGGCTCAAAAACAAATGAAGGTACCGGATGTGAAGTCTTCTCAGAAGACCTTAACATGCACATTTCGAGACCTCTAGGAGAACATAGCACAGTGTTTCAGACGGAATGTGTAGGAATAATAGAAGCCTGCAAGGCACTGAGGAAACGAAAAACCAAAAATGAAAATATACTAATACTGTCAGACAGTAAATCAGTGCTGCAAGCGCTACAAAGTAACAAATTCAGAACTTATATTAGAATGTCACAGCTGCCTCATGGAGGAAAGCAAAGAAGGGAACAAAGTGACTATACAATGGATAAAAGGACACAGTGGCTCAAGAGGAAACGATGCGGCGGATGAACTGGCGAGAAAAGGATCAGAGACACCGTCGTACGGACCGGAACCCATCATACCACTACCTTTATCATACATACGAAACCAACTCGGTCTATATCACCGACATCTCCACAATAAATGCTGGAACGATCTGGTTTCCTGCAGACAGACCAAAGAAGTACTACCCGAATTGAACTGTAAACTCACAAAAACCCTACTACGAACGCCCAGACACAAACTGAGGAAAATAGTAGGATTGATTACGGGACACAACACAAACATCTGCACAATATGGGCAAAACAGATAGCCCTATGTGCAGGGCCTGCATGGAAGAGGAGGAAACAGCAAAACACATTCTTCTAAATTGTAAACAGGTAGAGGTATACAGGAGTAGGTACTTGGGGACCCCACATACACTAAAGGAGGCATTTAGCAACCTGAAACATACACTGAGTTTCGTGGAGGAGCTTGGATGGTTGGAATAGGGCTACCTCGCTATCACGCAAAAAAGGCACGATGGTTGTCGAGTTGCGGAAAAAGCCCAGGAAAACTAACTAACTAACTAACTCTGCGCAACAGCCTTTGGTAGTAAAAAAGGCGGCAGATTAAGAAACTATAAGCGCGTACACTGTGTTTGAATTTAGAATACCCTTGGGTCCGAGAAAGAGACGTCGGGCTTACAAACACTGGGTGCTTAGACAAGTTGCCAATAGCTAATGCTGAATCGTCAATTGTAAACGAAAGGCAGCTGCCTGTCTTTGTCGCACTGATATGAAAGTGTGACAGAGAGGGAAAACTACGATACGCTACTAAGCGCAAGCGATTGACAACTTGACTAAGCATCCTGGATACAAGATAAAGCAGCGGCCCTATCGCGAACGTCGAAATCCGCAAATTTCGAGGATTTGTCTCTCTCACTCTAATGACGCCTTCGCTCGAGTGGCAGAGAAAAATCCTCGAAATTTACGAATTTCGATTTTCGCGGTAGTAGGCCAGGACAGCAGCCTTTGTGTGTTGCCAAGACTTATTTGTGCAATGCTCAAAAAAATGTACAATAGGATCACGTCTACGATGTTGGTAAAACTTGGTAGGCTCGTATAGCGTTGAAAATTTCTGGATTAAATCCCGTTTCATTTCAAACAGCTTGATTTTTTCTGGATTTTTTCGAAAAATTAATAAAAATTTTCCACTTTAATTTTCAACTCTACCAAGGAGAATTCGGTCTAATCTTCACTTATACCAGCCGCCTATTTCACCATAATTACAAGTGTGACAATTGTAAAATATCGCTGTTACTGACGTCACAGGCCTCCGTAGGCTACGGCTACCGCTTACTATCGGACGGTCCATGTGCTTGTTTGCCACCAACATGAAATTATTACTAATAATGTTCTTATATCGTAAATAAACTACTTTTTATTTTCCGAAACCCGTGACAATTGTCGCAAGGTTTTGTACAATTCTCATTCAATCTTGACATGAGGTTCGGCATATGTCGGAATTTCGCTACAATTGTCATGTTTTTTGTGAGAATTGTAATTTTGCTTCGCAAAAAAGTAGTTTATTACTGCTGATTTATTAAAGTTCCTGCACTACATTTTATGTTGGTGGCAAAAAACGCACGGCCCCTCCGATGGTAAACGGTAACTGTAGCCTATAGACGCCCCAGATTAGAGAAACAGTAAATTTACAATTGTAGGACTTGTCAATGTGGTGAAATTGGGGCCAGGAGAACGCGATGTCACCGAGGAAAAATCAATTGAAACAGATGGAAAGGAGTGACAGTGACATTCATTATTTCTGTAAAAACCCGAAAAAACGAAAAAAAAAATTTTTCATACATTTCTGAAAAAAAAAATTTGATTTTTTCCGACATTTTCAACGCTAAGCTGGTAGAGTCAATGATGCTGAGCGATATCCACCACATTTCCTAAATGTCCCAGGAAGTGTGTATGGACTTGTACTTTTCCTTTTCTGTTATTCCTATACATTATTCGTAACAAAAAAGGAATGTTTCATAAAATCATTTTAGGACATTTTGGGAAATGTGGTGTATCGTGCTCAGCATCATTCTACCAGCCTGTCAATTTTTATCATAATCGAAAACGTTATCCAAATGTACACATTTTTTGAGAAATGTTCTTCTATGACCAAACGGAGTATATTGTTGATCGCTCATAGTAAATCCGAATTTGTCGCCTTTTTCACTGCCAAAAGTTGTGACACAAAATTTAACGATGTAACACAAAAATGATGACGTTCAATTTTGTTTTCATTAAAGGCTTTTGGGTTAAACGGTTTTTTTGGTCTCACCCCGATCTACTAAGCTATGAACACGAACAAAAGATACGCACTCCCGTGTAAATGAAAGAGACACGGCGATACTCGCCCGGCGGTGATAGCTGATAGCTAATAGCTGGGCGAGTATCGCCGTGTCTCTTTTATTTACACGGGAGTGCATATCTTTTGTTCGTGTTTATAGCCCATAGTTCATAGCTTAGTAGCTCGCGGTGAGACCAGTGCCTTAAGTACGTATAAATTATTGCAGTCGACTCTTAAGAATTAGTACACACAAAATCACTACATTTTTATATTTACCAGGATCGCTTATGGAGAAAGAACAGAAACACTACCACCGGCAGTTCGGGCGTTGATTTGAATCGAAATTTTGACGAAAGTTTTGGAAGTAAGTTCTGCAATATTGTATAATATTATCCCGCTAGAAAAAAAGATATCATTAAACGCTACAATCAGGTTTTTAGTTGGCCTTGTAGGTGTTAAATTTAGCTTATACGTGCTAAAAATCTCGTTTCACCAATAATTCTACAAGTCGTTAAGAAATAATAAATAAATATCTTGGGACATCTTACACAAATCGACCTAGTCCCACGGTAAGCTCAATTAAGGCTTGTGATGTGGGTACCAGGCGACGATATATATAAAAGATAGATACATATAGATACTTACATACATACACAGCCACGATCAAGAAACAAATATTTGTGATAAATAAATACACAAATAATGCCCTCGCCGGGGTTCGAACCCGGAACCTCCAGCTTCGTAGGCAGGGTCACTACCAACTAGGCTACGGAGGCTGACAGTATCTAAATACAGTCAATTATAAGCTTGTATCAAAAATGTAACTTTCTCAAACTTGCAATGAAATGTTAACATTACTTACGTCAAATTGAACCAGAAAGTACCATGTCGCTGGTTCGATGACTGAACTTGACATGTTAAGGCATTTCAAAGCTATATACCTACTTAGCAGTCCAAGGACAGCAAAGTACCGGAAGTAACTTTTTCATCTTGGTATTTCACCGTACAAAACATTGAACTATGACAATGTCACCGGGGATTACCTGAAACAGTTAAAAAAAACATTTTTTTTATATTATAGATTCGTTCCGTTCTTTGAATTATTTATTTGAATAGTGTGATATTGACTTCCGATTTTTTATTTCATTGAAAGTAAAGCACTATACTCGCTTTGTAGTAATGTACTATTTCTCAAACATGCAATGAAATATTGTATTTACGTTTCTTAAAATATACTCGGAAGTATTGCTTTTAGGGCGCAGTAACTCACTGGGATGGAAATGGGATTTCATAACACTTTTCAGGCCTTTTAAATTCGACAACATTGTCATTTTTTTTGTATTTCTTTGTATGTTTGAGAAAAGCACTATACATGCCTCGGCGTGAAAACGGATTCCCGGCCTCGTTACCTTTCTATATACCAACTATATGTATCTTTATACCAACATGGCCGGAAATCCTCATTTTCCCAGCCTCCGATGTAATGTAATTGCAATGAAAACATATTCATTTCAGTATATGGATCAAGTACCGACCCGAAAAGTGATAACTACTGCGGCGAGAGGCCTTTCTCCGAACCAGAATCGAAGGCATTATCTGTCTTCATAGCTTCAATGCGGGGGGAATTGAAGTATTATTTCTCTATACACGCATACGGACAGAAGATTATAATACCATATGAGGACAGAATACAGCATTTGGATAATTTTGGTGAAATGGTACTGTATGAAGACTAGGTTTATTATTGGTTTAATGGTCCCAAATATATTTACATCTTGCTGTTGCTGATCGTAAAAAACTACAGTCGTCGGTTGACGATCAACATTTATCTGAGACCATATTATATAACATGGACGTCTAACGCCAGCTGAAAAATGCCCCCAAAACGAATTGTTCAATTGTGCCAAAACGGGCAGGACATAGCGCTTTCCTTCAGACCGCGCATATTTCGGCGCAACAGCTTTGACATCTGTTTATGGAATATAGCCAAATAAAACTTTAAGGGACCAATCACAACTATTTTCAAATGGTGGTTTAAGTTTTCATCGGCTGATATTGAAATTCATACTTGTCAACTAAAATCCAGAACCGTTTTTGAAAGGCAATTTAGTAATGGCGTGCGGCGTCCATGTTTTATTTGTTCGTAGACAGTTACTAAGTATGTAACAAATACCTATTTGAAGTAAAGGTCGCATCTCAGTTCCGATTCTGTACACACATGCGACGTTGTTAAGAGTAGTGACAGTTTCTATAGTGAATTTTGGTTTTTAACCAACGATATAACGAATTTGGCAGGAGAGTTACAGCAGACAAGCTATACGGAAAATATACTTACGTAACCACGTGAAGTATGCTACAGGAACTTTGTACGATACAGTAGGTGAGACATTTTAAATATAACCATCTTGATAGTAGAAAAATACGGCAATTTTCTGTGGACGAATAAACTTGTCGTACGTAACGAATTAACGTGGTGTAATATGGCTATATTACCACCACGACTGAAAGTAGTGAAAGTAGTATATTAGATATTGTGTGCCTATAATTTTTAATCTACATTGCAGGTGTTAGAAATTCAGGGACAAGCGCAAGTTGGGTAAAGAAAGAAAGGAAAATTAAGTAAGTTACCAAAATTTTTATTTAAATATTACATGCTGAGGGTTAAGAGTTTTGGCGTTCAAAAGGTTAACGTTTAAATTGGCAATGTACCAGACAATTCCAATTTCAATTGGTATCATTCAAATCACGCACTGTACACGTTTGTTTGTCTATCTCTTGTTTCATATAGTTCAGTCTTTTGCACAAAGTTTAACTGGAAGAGATCCCTTACAGGGATATAAGTTCACCTTTGTACCTGTTTGAATTGTTGTGTATTTTTTACCTGTTTTTTTGTTGTGTACAATAAAGAATTTACATACATTTACATACATACATACAATGCACATATTTTTCAACCCACTTTTTGTATTTTTTTTAAAGACAGGATTTTCTGTTTTCTTATTTGATAATATAAGGGTTAAGCTTATCTAGGCTGGTTTTTTACTGTATTTGTTTCAGGTACGTCTACACCATTCAAGTCCGTGACAACGGCACGTACGGCTACGCTCTGCCCTGCGACCAGCTTCTGCCGATGTGCTTAGAAACAAAGTTAATCATGCATGAGCTGATGACTGCGAAACCAAGACACGTTAGATCACTGTTTGCAGAAGATGCTAGCGCTACTAACGCCCCTTGTGTTTTGATTATATTGGGTGGTATCTTCGTAGCACTGAAATAAATCTCAATGAACTGAAATGTGAAATTAAATGAAATAAAATTTATTCATGACAAGCACAATAGACATATACACATTTTACAAATAAGCTCACAACAACAGCTTGCCACGAAAAGGTCACCACTCATCATGTAGCTGGCTAAGCCAGCGCTGTTCTTCCGTTGTACCCATGTGCTTGTGGCATTATCTGATCTAACTTTGGAATTTATTTTATTTTTATTTTCTATTTTCTTTATTTAGAAACAAACAGTCTTTTAGTGTACAAACTGAATACATTACAGAGAAATTAGAGTTTTAGACCTACAGTTTCCTTAAAAATAAAAATGGTGTGTGTAGACAACGATGTTTCGAGTTACCAGGTTGTTGTAAAAAATAGTTTCAATAAACAAAAACGTACTCATTTATAGTTTAATGTATAAATAATGTAAATATGGGAGATACCTAATGTTTACATCCTTTAAGGGAATCAATACGTAACAATAAACAATAAAATATTGTTGGTATCTACATAATAATATTACTTTATTGTGAAAAATACTGGCTTACACCGGACATTAACTTATTAATTTTCAAAATATGACATACAAAATCTATAGAGCTACGATTTAATAAATATACAGGTTTAACAATCACAGTAATGTTAATTTCTTTACCTAACTATGGTTTTTAAAATTATTTTATTACTTCTATTTCTGAGTTTGTGTGAAGGAAAAAGATACGATGGTTACATGCTTTTGAGAGGTTTGCCTACTAAAGAGGAACATGTAGATTTTTTCAAAAACGTTACGAAGAAGTATGAAGTGAACGTTTGGCAATCGTCTGGGACGGTCAACAGACCTGTTGATTTTATCATAAGGCCTGACCATGCCGAAATAGTGAAAACTGAGGCCAGAATCAAGAATATTACATTGGAGACACTAAATCCAAATATACAGAGGTGAATCATTTGTTTGCTTTAAATTTGACTAACACAATGCGCCCTAATTATTTATTCTTCGTTTATTAGTGGTTTATTTCACAAAAAGGTTTGATAGGCCAATCAACTTTTACATCGACATATTATTATTTTCTGTCTCCTGCGTTACTTTTCATGAACGTACAAAATATACGTACAATTTATACTATAGGTACACATATTTACAATGAAAAATCGTTGGAACCTAAATGTATCGATGTGAACTTGTGTTAGGCCTAACGCATGTAAAATTTATAAGCATTTTATCCAGCAAACTGGATGAAATTGTCACCTGCGTTTCGGGACAAAATATTGTCGATCGGGAAGTTGATTGGCCCTGATACACTTTTAATCTGTGATTCAATATAATTTTAGTTGAGAAATTTACATCACCGTTAAAGGTAAAATAAATAACAAAAAAGTTGCTGTTTAACGAAACCCGGAGCATTCAGTTCCTACTTGTTAGATACTAGAGTTAAACAAATATAAATCTGATCGATCACATCTCCGAGGGTAGCCTTTATTTTTATTTTTAACTATTATTGACTGCATCTTATTTCCCAGTGCATTGGACAATCAAACTGTAACCAGCTACAGTAGACGAAACACAAGATCATTTAATTTCAAAAGTTTTTATCGCGCCCACGATATTGTCAACTGGATGATGGACCTAAAGACACAGTACCCAGAAGAAATCAGCTTGTTCAGTATCGGAAAAACGCTTGAAGGCAGAGATATTATGTGTATGAAGGTGGTTTTGAAAGGGTCCAAAAAGAGGTTTGATTTGTTTATATTATTGGATTAAAGAGGTTTATCGGCCTCTGTGTTATTCATATTTTGCTGAAATAAGACTGTTATTTTTACAAGTTAACAATTCTTCATTCACAGATTTTTATCAAAATTTCTTGCCTCGTCTAGGAATCGAACTAACACAAATGTGAAAAAATAAACACCTTCTGTTTTTATGATGCACACCTAAATAAATATTTCTTCTAAACTAACATTATGTCTTAAATAAAAGGAATAGGGTAAAATAGCTAACTTTAATAATTACAATTGCAAGAAAAATATTTATTGCTACTTCTAAAAATAGGTTCATAATCAATGAAAATTTTTTAGAGTAGGTATTTTCCCTTCATGTATCGTAATCTCGGGATACCCGGTGTAATAGATATTTACTTATGAGCTATTATTTTGACGTGTAAGACAAACCAATTCTCGAAATTATTTCTACCAATCATCAATTACCAGTTACGTAGTACCACAAAAGCCTCAATCGAAGCCAATTTCGAAACTCCGGTTTCGTAAACGGCCGAGGGGATCGGACATCGTAAACCTGGGCTACCATGATCTCTTAAATCGAGGGTTGAGTGGTCAAACCCGATAAGTGGCCTGTCAGTTTTTGACAGTCTAGAGAACTGACACGTTGCGATTCAGTTTAGGTCCTAAATTGAATCGCATTAATAGATCGTGGTAGCCCCCCTGATCTTACTAAGGCACTGGTCTCACCGCGAGCTACTAAGCTATGAACTATCGGCTATAAACACGAACAAGAGATACGCACTACCGTGTAAATAAAAGAGACACGGCGATACTCGCCCAGCTATTAGCTATCACCGCCGGGCGAGTATCGCCGTGTCTCTTTTATTTACACGGAAGTGCGTATCTTTTGTTCGTGTTTATAGCCGATAGTTCATAGCTTAGTAGCTCGCGGTGAGACCAGTGCCTAAGGCATACATTTTCAGAACCGCAACTGTCATTGAGGGCGGTATTCATGCGCGAGAGTGGATTGGAACAGCCATGGTCACGTACATGATCATGGAGATAATCCGTGCCCTGAGAAGCTCGAAGAATACTAAGCTTAAAGAAATCGCTTCTCATTACGAGTGGTACTTCATTCCTATATTCAATGTGGATGGCTATGAATACACTCACACAACCGTAAGTATTGAGTGAGATGTTTGACGTAGTTTTGTTAGTTTTAGATCTCGGGCTGCACCCTGAGAAGCAGAAGTAAATGAAAAACTGGTGATGATGTCAGCCGTCACATGATTGTGTCTATCCTCGATTGTGTGCTTCCTGTGATAGCTGACATAATCAATTTCTCACTGGCCCAAGGCAATTTTCCTTCTATATGGCGCAAAGCATTCGTTATTCCTCTACCTAAAGTTAGTAATCCTTCCACTCTCAGCAATTTCAGACCCATCTCAATTCTCCCCTTTCTATCGAAAATCGCTGAAGCGGTAGTCCACAAGCAACTCTCGTGCTTTGTACATACTCATAACTTGTTGAGTCCCTTCCAGTCTGGTTTTCGTCCAAGTCACAGTACCTGCACTGCGCTGCTTAAGGTGACAGAAGACATAAGGCGGGGCATGGAGGATCAAATGGTCACAGTACTTATTCTTATAGATTTTTCCAACGCTTTCAATACTGTTGACCATGACATTCTTCTTGCCCTGCTCAAGCACCTAAGAGTCTCAGAAGCGGCTCTCAATTGGTTTTCTTCCTACCTGCGTGGTCGCCAGCAAGCGGTTCGAGTGGACCGGTCGTTGTCTGATTGGTGTGACCTTGCTACTGGCGTGCCGCAAGGCGGAATTTTATCTCCTCTACTGTTTTCTACTTTTATCAATTTTATTACGCCTGACCTTCGCTGTACTTACCATCTTTATGCCGACGATTTGCAACTCTACGAGAAGTGTGCTGTGACTGACCTTCCAACGTGCATTAGTAGGCTAAATCAAGATCTTTTACATATTCAGCAATGGTCTGAAAGATTCGGTCTCTTTGTAAATCCGTCAAAGTGCCAGGCCATTATTATCGGCAGTTCGCGGCAGCTGGCGAAATTTGATATCGACACGATTACACCAGTAATTTTCAATGGTTGTCCAATACGGTTTAGTGAAAATGTCAGGGACCTGGGTGTTGTTTTGGACAGTACGCTGAGCTGGAGAGCACAGGTCACTGAAATCAGCCGAAAAGTTATGGGCTCCCTTCACTCTCTTAATAAACTGAAGCACTTCTTGCCCATTAGTACTAAAGTATTGTTGGTAAATGCCCTTATTTTACCTATTATTGATTATGGTGATGTGTGTTGTCCTGATTTAAACGAAGAACTTTTAAATAAGCTGGAACGCCTTCTCAACAGCTGTATTCGCTTCATCTTCTGTCTGCGTAAATACGATCACATATCTTCCTTTCGGTCTCAGCTTGGCTGGTTTCCTATACGCCAACGACGCAATATTCGCCTGCTTTGCACCCTCTTCTCTATTCTTAATGATCCACAATCTCCTGATTATCTTAGTTCACTCTTTAAGTTCTATGGCGTCACTCGCGATCGTCAACTTCGCTCCTCCGGTAATATGTCTCTGACTATCCCTCATCACCATTCTGGCTTCATGTCAAATTCGTTCACCGTGCAAGTGGCGCGTCTTTTGAATGGACTCCCCTTTAGTATCAAAAATTCTCCAAGTAAATTTATATTTAAGAAATCCTTACGTGCTCTTATTGCTAGCGGAATGAAGGATTGTTAGTTTTTCTGTTTTAGTTGATTTCATCGGTTATAATATTAATATGTATTTTAATGTATGTATGTAGTTAGCTCGTGTATATATTTGTGTAGGTATATACGTGGTAGGTCCCATAATGACTTGGCCTAAGCAATATTTTGCAATGCGAAGGAAATAAAACTATGATTACTTTTCAATATAGTCTCCTTTAATATCAACACATTTTTGACATCGTTGAATTAGCATCTCTATCCCTTTGTAAAAGTACGTCGAAGTTTTATCCTCAAAATGGCCTAAAACGGCCGCCTCCAACTCTTCATCAGTAGAAAATTTTTTTCCTCGTAGGTCCCGCTTCAGATTTGGGAACAAAAAGTAGTCGCTGGGGGCCATGTCCGGACTATACGGGGGATGGTTGACTTCGGTGAACCCACACTCGCGAACTGCAGCCTTGGCCACGACGGCTGTGTGTACCGGAGCATTGTCGTGTAGCAGCAAGATGCCTTTGGCGAGCTTACCTCGTCTCTTTTCCTTTATGGCGGCTCGCAATTTGTGAATCAAAGAAGCGTAGTATTGGCCATTTATAACGGTATTACGCTCTTTGAAATCAACCATCAGGATACCATGGCAATCCCAAAATATCGTGCACATGAGCTTTTTGTTAGACTGCTGCACCTTTGCCTTAGTAGGCGGCTTTTCGTTTTTAAAACGCCACTCCATCGACTCGCGTTTGCTTTCGGGATCATAATAGAGCACCATTGTTTCGTCTCCGGTCACCAATCGTTCAATTATGGTTTTGGGATTTTCGCCACAAAGGTCTAAAAAGTCAGAAGCTCATTTCACTCGTTCATCTTTTTGGACCGCTGACAGAAGTTTGGGTACCCACCTTGCACTGACCTTACTCATATGAAGATGGTCATGGATTATACGATGGACGGTGCTCTTCGAAAGTCCTAGCCTTGCTGCTATTTCCCTGATCTTTAGACGGCGGTCACTTAAAACTTCTTCTTTGACGCTGGTGACATTCTCAGGAGTGAGGACTTCCACAGGTCTTCCAGCATGCCCCAGGTCTTCGACAGCTTCCCGACAATTACGAAACTCATTCACCCAATTTTTTACTGTGCTATAGGAAGGAGAGGAGTGGCCGTACACTTTATCCAAACGATCTTTTATTTGAGCAGGAGTTAACCCTTCTTTAAACAGGAACTTTATAACACTTCGGTACTCAATTTTGGACATTCTCAAATATCTTCCGACAAGCTTCACTTATATGGCTCTAAACCTGCAAATAAAGCTGATATGTTGATGTTTGTTGGGATAAGAATACGTGATTAGACGTGCTATCTAGCGGTATATAATATGTCATGATGCGTAGTCTAGAAGTGGGTCAGGCCAGATCATTATGGGACAACCTGGTATGTAGGTATAGATATGATATATATGTTTTTGTTCATATTATTTAACTGGTTAGATGTAGCACCGCCCACAATCTCTCTGCTTTGCCTTAAGGTTGACCGTTTGTTAGTCGTATACCTCGAAATCACAAAATTCTTGTAGCTTTTCACCTATTCGCGTTTCGCCGCGATAGCGTATTTTTTTGTACCATGAAATATCGGTGGTATATTTTGTTACTCGCATATATGTTTAATAGATTTTTACAATAGTAGCAAATTTTGATGTAGCATGTATTATCAATTAGCCTAGTTAGCCGCATTAATTTTCAATAGATGTTTGCAACAGTAGCAAAGTAATACAATAATACAGAAATGTTCCCTCCGTGTGAACTTGATCCATTTAAAATTGCCCCGCTGACTATAAGTGGATCCAGGTTCAGCTTCCATCTTCGCGAAATGCATAATATATATACCAAACTAAACTACAGACGAATGGGAAGGAAATATCGCTATATCATCATCATCATCATCATCTTAATATCATCGTCATATCAGACAAAAGACGTCCACTGCTGAATATTGGCCCCCTAAAAGATTGCCACCATGACCGGTCCTGCGCGACCCGCATCCAGCGGACTCCTGCGACCTTCACCAGGTCACTAGTCCATGCTGCGCCTTCCGATACGTGGCCGCCACTCGAGAACCTTTCCGCTCCAACGGCCATCGGTTCTACGCCGCCCACTGCCACTTAAGTTTCTGCGATCCGGAGACCTATAGGTATCTTTTACTTTGGTTCTGCGCGCAATATGTAATAACGCGTTACAAGCAAATATCTATTGAGGTGAAAAGCGATTACAATGAAAAAAGGCAAGAAAGTAAATATGCTAAGAATTTTATACACCATTGTAATTGGCTACCTGAAATAATTCTTCTAGAAAAAAAACTGTTAAGAAATTTTGAAATCGCGGCGAAACGCGAAAATGTGAAAAGCTACAAGGATTTTATGATTTCGAGGTATACAACTAACAAACGAGGTTGACTGGTAGAGAATGCCTCATGGCATTAAGTTCGCCTTTTGTACGTTAAGTTTTACTTTTGTGCAATAAAGTTTAAATAAATACATAAATAAAAACATACTGTCCAAAAAGTTTTGGGGTGAAATAAGAAAACAACCGAGTTCTCTGTAACAAAAAATTTAGTGCTACATACTTACACATTAAATTATCTTTAAAAATAAAACTGTGTGTAAGGACGTTTGCTTTCGAATTTTGCATCCAATTTGGGAATCATATTTGTAAAGATAATAATATGATATTATGTTTTATAGATTATGTTACTAACACTCTATCCAGGTAGCTATCTAGAGATTCTCTTAAATTTTTCATCTTTTATTTAAAGAAAGGTAAATTATGATATAGCTGACGGTTTAATAAAAAAACGCTCGTATTAAGCTCATACAGAAACAGAAAACGAGACGTAAAGGATTATTTATCATTTGCTTAATCGAATCAGTTTGTTCTTCGGATTCGAATAAGATCAAGCAAGTTTTTTTAAGTTTCACGCAGTGATAAATCCTAAACAAAGCATCCTTGTATTTCAGGACCGCATGTGGAGAAAAAACCGTCGTGGAGGTTATGGAGTCGACCTGAACCGAAATTTCGATGCAGCTTTTGGAAGTAAGATCCATTTTTATAGAATACATGCAATACATGCATACACATATCATCAACCTATCTCAGTCCTCTACTGGACGTAGGCCTCTCCTATTAAATACCACACAAGTTACCAATTGATGTTGTATTACCAACTTAATTTACTCATCAAATAATTTTAATATTTTTAGCTGTCGGAGTTACAATGACCGACAAAACTTCAGAGGAATACTGCGGTCCCCATGCTTTCTCGGAACCGGAAACCCAACACATAAAGAAATTTATGGAATCCACCCATAGACGTCTACCAATTAGCCATTACATATCCTTCCATTCTTACGGGCAGCTCTTCATAATACCTTACGCGTATACTAAGAAACATCTCGAAAATTTTAAGGAAATGGTGAGAAATTGACTATCAAGTCGACCGCTTCAATTCCTCCTCGCTCTTTCATTAATAATTATTTGATAAGTCGGAGACTAGCAGATTATAATTTGATTTACAGAAACGTATAGGAGACAAAGCAGCTGCACTTATCAAGAAGAGATACGGGACAAAATACATTGTAGGAACAGCGTTTGATACAGTGGGTTGGTGCCCTATCATATAATTATTTGTAAATCGTTGAGAATTACGGGCTTACAAATCCCGGTTTTTGATAGACTTGCGTGGGGATATAGATCCAACACGTAGAGGCCCTTTGGAGAAATTCGCTGTCCTGTACACCTGCTGCAACCCATTCACGGGTACATCAATAGATATCCGTAAACCGGTCTCAGCAAGCGTATAGAGACTATTGAGAAATAATGGATAAGACTAATGGGCTATGGTGATGGAGGATGGATGGATCAGAGATGGAACTATAGAAAAGAGGTCCGAACCCTTTCGACGCATAATGCCAAAAACGCGAAAGGCCATTTTGTCATTTCGCGTACTGAAAAAAAATACACGCATAAAGCCAAATACGCTTAATACCAAAATCGCTTTATGCCAAAAAACGCATAATACCAAAAACGCAATTCGCCATTTTGTCGTTTCGCGTATTGAAGAAAAACATCCCCCATAATGCCAAACACGCAGAATGACAAAAACGCTCAACACAATTTATGATAAGTATGATAACAGGAAAAATGTGTAGCTACTCCTAATTTTGCATGAACTTTATATAATGTGTTCCATCACACGCTCCTTTTAGAGCATAGTGACAATCCTAAGTGTAATGTCACCTTAGCATTTGCTTGATTTGACAGCTAAACGTCAAATGTATGACAGTGTCCCCTGTGTACTTTAGTACTATTACTTATTCTGTGCTAGTAGTGGCACAGAAAGCTCAAGCTCAAGCTGGCAATGAAACTGAGTTTGGCGGCATTGGGGTATCTACTATGTCGCGAAACCAGCGTCACAATTAAGTTCCAGTCACAAATAGAAAGCTTTGAAAGCTCAGGACGTTTACCACGAAGCACTTCGTTCGTTCGATCGTCTATCTGCCTCTTTGTTGCTCGAACAAGCAAGAGCGATAGGGAGGGAACTAGACGATCGAACGAACGAAACGCTTCGTGGTAGGCCTTCTGGCAAGGAAGGATGCTCACTTAAGTGATTAAGTTATTACTAATTGTACCACTACTATATATTATGTATAGTAGAGTTCATTAATAATTATGTGTACATTTCTCCAAACTCATTATCATAGTAATGATATCCTCACATATAAAAAATATCCCATGGAGCATCCTTAACAATATGTTATTAAAATAGTATTATTATTTATTTGTTACCAAAGCGTGATAGAAAATCTTTATATCACGCCTTGATTTGCTCTGCATCACGGGAAAACAATAAAAAAAACAATATTTTGGATAAATTCACCTATAATTTCCTCAGATAGGTAGAATAGAACATTATATTTCTTCTGTGATACTTGATGTAGTAAAATGTATTAACGTAATAGCTTGTCTGAATAATTTTACTATGTCTTGCGTGTGGAGCTCGTTGAAGTCGTCGGTAACAGGACCCTGCCGTAACGCGCCCCAGTAGAAGCCTGGACTTCCTTCTTGATGTTGCTGGCATATCCGTCTCGTGGCCGGAATATACAGGGTGGTCCAAACCTTGACGTCAAAAAATTTTTTTTAGATTTCTCACGTCATGAGCTATCAGAATATACCCCATGTATGTTAGCCGATTTTTTGTAGTTTTCGAGTTATGAATTTTTGAAAAATTTTTTTTGATAAATTCTGGAATGAAGAAATTTATTAATAAAAAAAAAAGTTTTGGGTTTGTTAAGTAGTTTCTTTTTGTAAAAGTATTACTAAAAATAAAGCATTTACTGACAAAAAAATTAGCGTCCTCACTTTGATACAAGTAGGATAAAAAAATACCAAATTCAAAATTTTACGCTAAAAACGCATCAAAATTGCATTAATGTACGTAAATAAAAAAATAAAACATATCCCAAGGAGTTTTCGTATTCTAAAGACCGCCCTAGACCTTGAGCCTTCGTAAAAGCAAAAAAAAGTGATACTTAACGATGAGGATTTTTCGGAGTAGTCGGTCAAATAAACTTAAAAAAGCTTAAAATTTTTAAGTAGTAAAAAATTTCTTGAATTTACACAAATTGAATTTTCGCGGTATTTTCTGTCTTTGTTTATTGATAAGAACAACAAAACAGACGAAATTTTACTTTATTTTTAAATAAAAAATTTAGAAGCTTTTTTTTTAGTTTATTTGACCGACTACTCCGAAAAATCCTCATGATTAAGTATCACTTTTTTTTTGCTTTTACGAAGGTTTAAGGTCTAGGGCAGTCTTTAGATTACCAAACATCCTTGGGATATGTTTTATTTTTTTTTATTTACGTACATTAATGCTATTTTGATGCGTTTTTAACGTAAAATTTTGAATTTGGTATTTTTTATCCTACTTGTATCAAAGTGAGAACGCTAATTTTTTTGTAAGTAAATGCTTTATTTTTAGTAATACTTTTACAAAAAGAAACTAGTTAAAAAACCTAAAACTTTTTTTTTATTAATAAATTTCTTCATTCCAGAATGTCTCAAAAAAAAATTTTCAAAAATTCATAACTCGAAAACTACAAAATATCGGCTAACATACATGGGGTATATTCTGATAGCTCATAACGTGAGGAATCTAAAAAAAAATTTTTGACGTCAAGGTTTGGACCACCCTGTATATATTATGATGATATAGCAATTTCACTTTTAACATATTGTGTGGATATAAAAGGTCTATAAAAGGTATATAAAACGTATGGTTCCAGTAGGTAAAATACTACTATCTAGATCTTCTAATATTGCTATGATGCATGGAAACTTGATATCAAAAAGCATTATTGTATATGTCCCAGGTTTTAAACCAGCATACTACGAAGACCTGGCCCCTATACCACAAAACTTTACAAGCGTACAATTCTACAAAATTGTCAACTTTTTGTACGGGAATTTATACAATTTTGTAGAATTGTACGCTTGTAAAGTTTTGTGGTATAGGCCACTGGCCCCTATTTCACCATCTTGACAAGTGTGACAATTCTTAAAATAAATTAAAACTGGAGTTCCAGGCGTTTGTAGGCTACGGAAACCGCTTACCATTGCGGGGGCTTTGTGCTTGTTTACCACCACTTCGACAATTTTAATAAATTCGCAGTACATATATCGTTAACAAATAGAAGTAGTTTGTTTTTTTAGTCAAGGCTTAATGACAATTGTCACGAAATTTTTGGTAGTTTTTGACATGAAACTGATCCTGTGTCGGAATTTTGTGCCAAAGTCGTCTTTTTCGTGACAATTGTCAAGAGCTCTTCACAAAAGTATTCGTCTTTGGTGGTATTAGTGGCGTTTTTATTTATAAATGACAGGTTAGTGGTAAATAAGCATACAGTCCGGACGATAGTAAACGGTGCCCGTAGCTCATGGACGCCTGTGATTGTAGTACCTAATAATGATGTTGACAAATAGGTGGTGAAATAGGGCACTGCTTCTGGTGTCACTTTTATAATGTTTGGCAATATATGTGTTTGTCATTCATAGGTTAGCTTTTGGCATTATGCGTATTTAGGTTTTGGCATAATGCGTATTAGCTTTTGGCATTATGCGTGTGTAAGTTTTGGCATTATGCGTATTTAGATTTTATATAGTTTTGGCATTTGGCGTATTTGGTATTTCTATAGATTTGGTATTATACGTATTTGGCATTAAGAGAATTTGGTCTATTGCGTTTTTGGCGTTTAGCGTACGAATGGCGTTTTGCGTTTTTGGCATAATGCGTCGAAAGGGTCCGAACACCTGCCATAACAATGATTTCTCTTTGCTATCGAGGCAGACGGCGACTTGCCGCCGACTAGATGGGCACCCGTAAATGCCGTCATAAGAGACTGCCAGGGGCAAAACCGGTGTAGGCGGCTCATGAGTGTAGAGAGGTGTACACCGCTTTCTGCGCAGTGGCTTGACAGCCGCTGCACCAACTCATGACTTACGGAAACAAAATTATTATTATCATATACCTACTCACTAATATTTGAATAATTTTCAATCGAATGAATAATGTACTTGTTAACACTGAGTCTATTCCTGAAAATTATTTCCTAAAGGCCTCGTCTCTATTATGTAATTCACATTCAAGTTACCAGGAAAAATATATGTACAACTTACTGTTATTTAATAAATAATGTTTCAGGATACATGGCAGCTGGTGTCAGCGCATGTTGGGCTAAGAAAACATTTAAAATTCCGTGAGTATAATATAAAACACGTTCGTACTAACTGACATTTTTGAGATATTGAAAGAGTTTTTTTTACTACTGTGTGTGTTTCTGTTCTACTGTTCATATATCAACTTCCAAAAAATTGGGTGCGACAATACACTTGTTTCAATATGAATCTATTCACGGCAACAGACATATTCTCCAACATCCACCACATCCTCTTTGTCCCATTTGGTCATTATTATTGGTCAGCCTCCGTAGCCTAGTTGGGCATTTTCGCGAGAAGAGATACAAAAATTTATTTTTCTGAAATAGGTAAATTTTATGTTTTTCCTGCTCAGAATCACGAGCTCTTTCGATCCTACTAGAAGAAAAAAAGAGTCCCAACTTTTTGTTTCTATTACGTAACCGTTTTTTAAACACTTTGTACAGCGGTTACAAAGTGGAGAGCATGTAAAATGTATGAAAAATGTGGGACCATTTTTTTCTTGTACTTTTTTTCTCCTAGATTGAAAGAACTCGTTATTCTTAGTAGGAAAAACATTAAATTTACCTACCTCAAAAAAAATTTTTTTTTGGATCTCTTCTCGCGAAAATGCCCAGTTGGTAGTGACCCTGCCTACGAAGCTGAAGGTTCCGAGTTCGAATCCCTGCGAAGGCATTCTTTGTGTATTTATTTAGGTATCACAAATGTTTGTTCCTTGGTCATGGCTGTCTATGTATATAAGTATCTATATGTATCTATCTATTATGTATATCGTCGCCTGGTACCCACATCACAAGCCTTAATTGAGCCTACCGTGGGACTAGGTCGATTTGTGTAAGATGTCCCAAGATATTTATTAAATTATTTATTTTATTAAATTATTGCCAGGTATGTGAATGTCTTCGAGCTTCGCGACACTGGAAAGCATGGCTTCGCATTGCCGGCCCATCAGATCTTGAACACGTGTGAGGAAACCATGGATGGCTTGATGGAAGTCCTCAAGCCACGAGGAATTAAATTAAACAAAGACCAAGAAGTTGATGAAAACTTACCTGACGGACAGACTAGGAATGATTTAAATATATTTGCGATTTCGGTTAATGTTTTATTTTTATGTATTTTACGGTTTTATTAAAAGAAGTTTAGTAGTGATAATGGCTTGTTTATTTTGTAGTGGCGAAGGGGACTAGTATCTTTTCCGCGTTTGAGACATTTAGGCACTGGTCTCACCGCGAGCTACCTACTTAGCTATTAACTATCGGCTATAAACACGAACGAAAGATACGCACTCTCGTGTAAATAAAAGAGACAAAACAATACTCTCCCAGCTATCACCACCGGCTATCATCATCGGCGACCACAAGCGAGTTAGCGATTGATAACTCTGCTATAATCGATGAAAAAGAGAGTAGAGACGGCGATATTTGTAGCCACTCGTTCAACTAGTATAGTTACTAGCTCAGCGGTTGTCTTTACACATAAGCGATTTTATTTTGTTCGTTTTTATAGCTGAACAATCAATCGCTAAAAAACTCCCTCGCTTTCAGTAAGACCATGCAGTAATACCCAATATAATACCTATCTATATACAGTGTGTTACCATGAGCCAGGCTTTTACGAAAATGGGTAATAATACGCATTACTGGAAATCGTTTTCGAGTATTAAGAGTTGACAAATGTTTAAATTAACTGAACAGTTATTTTAATTTCTTTCGAACGATCAATGTAACGCGTGTACTGCTTAGTTGTCAAACGTTGCGAGTGGCTGCGATCTGTCATTGTCAAGTGCCAATTAACGATTTATTTTGAAGTACATTGCTTCTCAATTAACTTTTCTTAGAAAGTTAATTACTTTTAAAATCAGGATTATTAAACAAATAATGCACATGGTTTGGCTAAGAATCTGCATCTCAATCCTCGGTTCAAATAAAAGCCTGCATCATGTTAACACACTGTAGAATATCTCTAATAACATTATGTAAGTTCATAAATATATATACAGTTCTGCACCTTATCCCGAAACATTAAGTAATTTTTTTTGCATATATTTATGAACTCGACTGTAAAGCTGCTCTCCCGACCCTTGGCCCTAACAATAAATGCCCAATTGTTTATACCACAGAAAAGTAAAATTGTCCATAGTCCAATCGATTCTACTATTTCTACTACGAGGAAGTTAGTTTATCCGTGGTCCGATTGGTTGTACCAAGGTACACTACATTTATCGGTAGTCCAATACTATACCCATCGTCCACGGAAACGCCGTCTCGACCCGTGGTCTAAACTTCCTCTTAAATTGTTTGTTGTGCATATTTGACATTGTTTCTAGTTTTTTTGGAATATTTGCTTTATTGGAGAACAGACAATTTACTGTCATCTCTATTGCTAGTAATTTATGGTTAAAATTATAATACAGCGGCAGTGTCGAGCAAAGAGTTTTGTGTATTTTTCTAGTTTTTACTGGATATTCTATTATTTATGCGCGAGTTAGTAAAGTTCTGATATGTCAAGCAGTGACACTGACTACACAATTTTTTTGATTACTGCTAATTTTTACTTAACCTTGCTTTGCAAAATTAACAAATTCTAACACTCAGATCTGTGATACCCTTACGATAAAATGTATTTCGCAACTGTTATCTTATCCTTATTATCTACATGTTATGGACTATCATACAGAAACTACGCTCTCCTCCATGGTGTACCTCGAAATGACTGGGAATTGAAGTTCTATAACGAGATGGAGAAAAAATATAATGTTACATTTTGGAGAAGACCTGGAAAAATCATGGGACACGTTGAATTTACAGTTAGCCCTTTTAATTACGCTGACCTTATGGTAGATACAACAGTGTCGCATATTTTCTTTAAGACGATCATGGACGATGTGCAAAGGTATAAATTTTTTGCGTCATTTACAATTACCAATGGTGTACGTACGCCGAGGAGATATCTAAAGATGTCTCGGATGTAGGTAAAAGAACGCATTAAATTTAAACAATTTTGTTTTGTGATGCAACCTCACAGACTTAACAGGCGATGGAGTTTTCTGAATGCAATTCGGCAGTTGAAATTCGTTTTACTTTATTCATGTGTTTAATTATATTTTACAGTGCATTCGATGATCAAACAGTAAAACATTATTTTAAACATCATTTGGATTCATTCAATTGGAATTACTATTTTGGTCTCGAGGACATTTACGATTGGATGAAAGACCTCAGCGAGAAGTACCCTAGAGAAGTTGAGTTGGTGCATATTGGAAAAAGTTTCGAAAAAAGGGACATATTTGCTGTGAAACTAAAATTAAATAAAGTCAACCTTGGCAAGAACAGGTAGACAGTTCCAAAAATTAATATTATACTCATGTACCATTTTTAGCAGTAAGAATGCATTATGTCACCACCCTAAATCTTCCAATGGGTGTCGTAAGAGTCAACTAAAGAATTGAGGTGTCACTTAAAATGATTGTATAGAAGATTGATGATGGGCAGTAGTAGTACCATCGTAGTGAACCCCCTTGCCCAGTGTGGCGATTAAGGGCTTATTGAAACGTCCATAGTTAATGGGAGAGTACTACGACTGAGAGACTGAGAATAAATGTTAGCTATTCTTTTTTCTTTAATATACTTGGGGAAAAAGATAGTGCAAGTATTATAAATGTAAGATGTCCCCATTTTGATGGCACTCAGTCTCAGCGAACACCTGTCAATTTTTTTGCTTATTTGCAATGCAATCTCATATAAGCGCCTTTGACTGTAGTCTAAGGGCCAATACATTCTAGCCGCCTCCTATTCTTGTGATAATTTTGTCTGACGGATATTTATTGGGGGTTTGGAACAGGCCGTTAGGGTATAATTTTTATGCTTTAGACACAGAGCCAAGGTCATAATGGAAGGAGGAATCCACGGAAGAGAATGGATATCACCAGCAGTTGTGACGTACTTGATGTACGCATTACTTAATGCAAATGACTCTAATAGCGAACAGTTGAAGTTGGTAGCACCCATGTACGATTGGTTATTCGTCCCTGTAATGAACCCAGATGGATATGTATATTCACAAACACAAGTAAGTTTCGTAGTCCTTCTCAGTCGGTCACTCTTGATGACCACTCGTGATTAGGTAAGTATGTATCATTCACAGCAATGACCGCAGCGCTCGCTATAGTTTTACCTATTCCTGTAGATAGCATTACGGGAACATTTGTTGACTGAACACTTCTTCGAGGTCTGTAATCTTGTAGGGAAACGACCACTGAATCTCTTTCTTTCTACTCGACTCTGCCCTGGGCCATTGAGTGGTGATTGCTAGTGACGTGCCTGAAGATAAAACTCGCAGCTGAACCATCAACGAGAGGCTTCAGTAGGAGTAGCTCACGTATACTATTACTAAGTAGTATTGTAGCTATTGGTGCTTGCCGGCTTCTATGTCACAATAGGCATGATGACTGGCAAGTCAAATCAGCATCTTTTTTCGAACTTTCAAAACGATCACCACTATGGAATTTTATATGAAATACTCAAACGTGACGTCACGTTTGAGTACTGCCAAATGACCTACTCTTTTAAGTCATTTTCAATTTATTAAATAGAAGTTCTGTACAAAAATTACTGCAATCTACATCTTAGAAATAATTTCTTCGTCCCAATTCCAATTATCAAAACTACGTTGACGACCCTTTTCAAAGCTAATCAACTATGTTTTAAATTGCCCCTAAAGCCTTTACGTTATGTTGTAGGATCGTTTGTGGAAAAAAAATCGCCGTGATAAATACGGAGTCGACTTGAATCGAAATTTTGGAATATTGTTTGGAAGTAAGTGTATATAATGATATATGAGAATATTGAGAATAATTGATAACTAAGCTTGAAACAAAATCAACGAATTTATTAAACCATTGTCACGGCAGCTTAAAATAAATCTGTAGCTTATTGGAACACTAGTAACTATGCTAGTACACATTTAAGTACAAGCTACAATAAGATTTTAAATTGGCACGGAGACGCATTAAAATATTGGAGCGTAAAAAACCAGCCAAGAGCAGGTCGGGCTCCGTAGATGTTCGAAAAAAGCTGGGCCCATTATGTTCGAAATAGTCTTATTTTATAAGTTGTTTCATAATTTTATTCATATTTAAGAAAAATGTGCACTTGACTAGCGTAATAGACTACAGGTAATTAATTTGTTAAATGCTTCATAATAATCATAATTTGGCGAAGATGAGAATATGATTTTTGTTTGTACTTGTAATCAAAATATTTCAAATTATAATTTAAAAAAATACATCAGCAACAAAACAGAAAACTTCCATAAAAACTTCTTCGGACATTTTGGGAAATGTCTTTAGATCTTGCTCAACATCATAGACCCTACCAATTTTTCATCAATATCGAAATCGTAATCCAAATGTGCAATCTTTTTGAGATATGCTCACATTTTCACAATATGATACAGAACATGGAACCAAGAAAGATAAAACAGATGAAGAATATTGCGGTAAAGAACCGTTTTCCGAGCCTGAATCAGCAGCTATGGCGGGTTTCGCGAGGGACAATAGTTTCGGCCTGGAATATTACATATCTTTTCATTCTTATGGACAGTACATAATTCTACCGTACTCGTTTTCGAAGACGTCTGATGATGAACATAAAGAAACGGTAAGGGTTTAGAGTACATTTTTGTAGTAACATAAATATACCGAGGCTATACATGGTGACTCTTGGGTCATGAGCTGGAATGAACAAGGTACTAGAGACGATCACACGTAGCAATAGCAACTTTAACTAGAAAGATAACCAAAAAATTACGAAAAAACTCCTAATTATTAATTAATTGATCCTAAACTGATAATCTAGTATCAATAATATTAACTCGTAACTAAGAGATTTTTTATGCAATATCTCGGTGCAATGCCATGTTCACTCCTGCTCACATCACCTAAATGACTTCCACTGCTGGGTATAAGCCTCCCTCAGAGACTGCCACAAAGATATGGCGTGAATTGCTCGTATTTGCAACCTTTACTTGTGTGTTTACCATGAGCAACCGCTGCGATAACGCACGGATAGAAATAATAATGGATAGAAAGTATCCAGCATTGGTGCGAGCCAGTGTTGGGCAAAACGCAATTGAACTACTAATTACTAATTACAGGGAAAATTAATTGTAATTATAAGTTTCAATTACAATTGCAAAATGTATTTATTAAATGAATTAATAAGTATGTAGTTTGTAATTAAATTACTAAAAGTAATTAATTGTGTTGGGTAAAACGCAATTGAATTACTAATTAATAATTGCAATTACTAAAAGCGATTGCGATGACTTTTAGTAATTGTAATTACTAGTTAGTGATTGTAATTTGTAATTGAAATTACAAATTACAATTACAGGGAAAATTAATTGTAATTATAAGTTTCAATTACAATTACAAAATGTATTTATTAATTGAATTTATAATTATGTAATTTGTAATTAAATTACAAAAAGTAATTAATTGCGCCCAACACTGGTGCGAGCGCGCTGAATAGAAATTACGAGTAAGTCCGCATTAATAACGTGGCTGCAACTCATGGTATAGCTGCTGTAGCCGTACAGTCGAAGACAAAATAAGGGGTATACAAAAACGTTCAAAAATATGTCCCAGTGCACTCTAATTCTGTGTAATAAGAACGTCGTAACATATTTATGAACGGATTCTTTCGATACTTATTTTTGCACTTGACTGTACACGATTGCAGAATGGCATCTTGGCTAGGTATGACTGCTATTTTGTTTTTTATTTAATTAATTCGATTACCTGCACAATCGAAATGAATATTGTCGCCAACTGTCTAATATTGTCGGTCGTCATATGAATTAATGTAACCGCCAAAATGACGAAATTGAGTTCAGTATAGGTACCGTTCGACTGCAAATTTCCTGCGCTATCGAACGGTGTATATAAAATATTGATATCCAGAAAAAGTGTTGAATACGTTAACAAAAAAATGCCATTTTATTAAGTTTCTATACAATACAATACAATACAAAACTCTTTATTGCACACCTCACACGTAATAAAGAACAAAAGTTCACAAAACAAAAGAAATACAAAAAAAACAGAGGTCACAAAAGGCGGCCTTATCGCTAAAAAGCGATCTCTTCCAGACAACCTTTGGGTAGAGGAGACACGATTACAAAAATGTAGGTAGTAGGTGGTGCAGAAAAAGGAAAATATTTAAAAATAATACCAACAACACAAGCGAAAATTCTAATAGACATACATAAATAAATGTAATCATATAAACATACATATACCAGCTACATATATAAATATAAGCATATCAAGTAAAGGAAAACAACAGTTGCAATCATTAAGATCAAGGAAGAGATAAATAATATTCCTTAACTTTAGATTTAAAAGCAACTACGGATTGCGCTTGTTTTATGTGTAAAGGGAGAGAGTCTAACAGCCTGAAAAGTAAATGAACAATTGTAAAATTTGGAAGAAGATGAAGGTACAGTTAGGAGCAAATTTTGAGACGATCTAAGTGAGTTTAAGTAAGAAAACCGTTCTTTTAGATAGCGTGGAGTTGCAGGATTAAAAAGCACAGAATAAAGAAGGGAGAGTATGTGAGAGTTACGGCGGTGACGGATAGTGAGCCACTTGAGTTGGGAGCGGAAACTAGAAACATGGTCAAATTTACGTAACCCAAATATGAACCGTATGCAGACATTCTGTATACGCTCAAGTTTATTGAGTTGCTCCTCAGTGAGATCAAGGTAGGAGATATCGGCATAATCAAGAATGGGTAAAAGTAACGTATGAGCCAGCGCAATTTTAGTGGCAATAGGCAAAAAATTACGAAGCCGCCTCAGCGACCCTATAGCAGCAAACATCTTCCTGCTCACCTCACTCACCTGGGGCACCCATGAAAGAGAACGGTCCATTATAACGCCTAAATTTTTGACTATACTGGATATGGGGATTTCAACTCCGTCAAAGACAATCGAAGGAAGTTTAAGAAAGTCAACTTTGGAAATCAGTTTATCACTACCAAGTAAAATCACCTGAGTTTTCAGTGGATTAACCTTTAGACCGTGGTTACGACTCCAATTCGATATACGCACCAAGTCAGCATTAGTACCTTCCATGACGGAGTGAAGGTTGGACATCCCACCCTGAGAATAAATCTGAAGGTCGTCGGCATAAAGGTGATGATAAGAGGACAGATTGTGAGTAATGGAGTTAATAAAGATTGAAAATAATAAAGGAGACAGCACTCCACCCTGTGGAACACCAGCCAGAGTGCTGCACCAGGAAAAATGAAAAGAATCAGCCATCACCCTTTGCCGACGACCCACTAAATAACTACAAAACCACGCAATCACTGCAGCAGACATGCTCAGACGTCGTAAAAAGGCAAGCAATATGTCGAAATCAACAGTATTAAATGCGTTGCTGAAATCAAGAAGTGTAAGTACAGTGAGCTTTCTATCATTCATGCCAGCACGAATGTCATCGGTAATCTTGATAAGTGCCGTAGTAGTGCTGTGGCCAGGACGAAAGCCAGACTGAAATGTGTTCAATAGGTTATTACTGTTAAGGAACGAGGTTAGCTGCTGATGCACCAGCCGTTCAAGAACTTTGGATAGGAAAGGAAGAATAGAAATAGGACGATAATCAGTGAAGGAGGTGGGATTCGGTTTTTTGGGCAAGGGAATTATATCGGCATCTTTCCACAAGCTTGGAAAAGTACTAGATGTAATGGAAAAATTAAGAATAATTATAAATTAAGAATAAATCTATGTCTTTACATAAATGTTAAAATTTAATGTTAATGTTTAAAAAATTCATAGACAATTATTTTAACCTAAGTACGAATTTGTAGGTTCAAAATAATATTGTCCTTCCTAATGTAGATACAGTCGGGGAATTTAAATTCCTACCCACCTAAGGATCAATATCGTATAGCAAACAGTCATCATAAGAGCTATCTACTAAGCACAACGTTACTTTGACATATCGCACAGCTAAACTTTGGAACGAATTGTCACAAGCGGTGTTTCCGGACCGATACGACCTTCAAACCTTCAAGAAAAGAGCGTACTCCCACCTTAAAGGCCGGCAACGCATTTGCGACGCCTCTGGTGTTGCGGGTGTCCATGGGCGACGTTAATCGCTTTCCATCAGGCGATTCGTCTGTTCGTTTGCCACCTATAGCATAAAAAAAAAAAAAAAAAAAAAAAAAATCAGACGCATTCGTTTGTGTTACTAGGCAACTGATGATATGAATAAGAACGTTGACATGGGGAACTGTAAAACGTCAAGGCACTGCTAACAATGGATGACAGTAATCGAAAATCTAACAAAATATATTTCTATCGCTTTCAGTCTTGCTATATTTGAATGAATCGGGAACTCGGAATCAAAGTTTAAATTTTTGATTGTCGACGAATCCAGACACTGGTCTACTACCGCGACTACAAAATTCGTAAATATCGATCATTTTTCTCTGTCACTCTAAGGAAGGCGTCATTAGAGAGTGAGAGACAAATTCTCGAAATTTGCGGATTTCAAAGTTCGCGGTAGAGCCGCTGGTGCCGATATATAGGCTGAAAGGAAAATGTTTCTGTCGATAAACTGACATACCTAATTGACTAAAGTGATAATTCAATAAAAAACATAACGGACGTTCTTTATTCATAACATATATTATTCATAACAAGAACACTATTTTATCTCATTCAATCTTATTTAATCAATCACTTGACCAGGGTGTTTATTAAAAAAATAAGTTTTCAACGCAACAAATTAACACAATAGTCATAAAAAATTCAATTAAAAACACGTGTATCCACCAAGATCGCGAATGACCACGCCACAAATGTAATCTTCCGGTTTGAGACCTGGAAAATGCTGTAGATGTCTAGTCAAGATTTAATTACTGACGGGCGAAGTGATGTCGCGCTGCTTTATGAGCCTCGGTCAATGCAATTTTTTTCGCAGGCCGCCTGTGATGAAAATCCATTGCATGTAGGCAATTCCTTATTGTTCTAGGGTGAACGTCAAACATTTCTGCAAACCGTCCTGTTGTCGTAGAGCCATCCAAATTATATTGACGTCGCATTAATCGGCGTTGGTCTTCGGCTAATGCTAGCGGGCGATGGTTATTTTGCCTTTGATCAATAAGGTTTCCTTCAGCATTGTATCGCCGTACCCAACGGCGAGCAGTGTTCCTAATCACATTTAACCAACGTGTTATTTCATGAATTCCTACTCCTTCCTGGTGCAACTCTAACATTTGCGCTCACAATAATTTCGCTTTTGAAAATTATTTCACAATTTTCTCGACTGACACTGACAGCATCTGCCATGTGTTTAAGTAATTATTTATTAGAAAAGTAAATAACTTCGTAAAGAGGTTCTATGTGACGTGCAGTGACACTGACAAATAATGGGTATTGACACATCAATACTAAAATTAAAATTTCGACCTTAATGCATCGTGAATGCCTAACAACATTTCTACTAAATGGGTAGGAAATTAAATTCCCTGACTGTACTCGCCATATTTTTACAAATGTCAATGCTGTAAGCGCCATCTCCATTGTATGGCTCATAAGCAATTCGATTTCAATTTGTGAGTTACACTAAATTACCCACGAAATCCACTTTTGTTGTTTTTTTTAAATTATTAACGTATATCCATTTTTTTTTTTAAATATTTAGCGTAAGCACCAGTCATTTCCTGAACTACAACTGTGTCGCAGTTAGTAACTAAGTGTCAAATAGACCTATCCAAATTAAAAATAAAATAAACATAATTTCGATAGGATAATTAACTAAAAAGATACAACATACTTTATAAATATAAAATTAGTTTTTGAGCCCTACAGCGATTACATTAATTCATATTACAATAGACGATAATAATATGTCCATTTTAGCGAGTGAGTGCAATTGAGTATTTGTACATTAATTATATTCACAGCATCTTTTTTCTGAATGATCACCTTTATATTCCTTTCAGAAAAAGATAGCCGATATGATGGCTGACAGAATGTTGAGAAAACATAAAATTCATTATAAAGTTGGTACAAATTACGAAACACAAGGCAAGTATAATTAATTACCTATAGGTACATAATTTAAATTATTTATTTAGTTACTTTATACATTACTGTCTTATGCTAAATAAAAACACTGCGATCATTTAGCCATTTCGTTGCATACATGAACGTCATCCTAACATAGATTAATAATGTGTCATATTATTATAATACCGTAAACTTGGGATGGAGAAATTAGAGGCCAGATGTTAGTAATTTGCTCCATCTTTTTGGATGGGCAATGTTACCCTCTACGTCTAATATAATCCGAGTTTATATTATGTACTTTATATATGACATTAATTTGTTTATGTTTAGGATATTTAGCTTCAGGAGTAAGTACAGACTGGGTAAAGAAAGCCATAAACGCCACGTAAGTACCATGTCAATATAATACTTTTAGGTAGGTGTTAGGTCGTAAGTAGTGTTAATTAACCTAATAGCAGAAGTAGCATATGCTACGAGCCCCGCGAAGACCGGGGACCCGCGCTTCTATTCTAAAAATTTTAGTACTGCCAGTAAAAAAAAGCGGACCAATATCTGCCAAAAAAATGGGTTTATAGCTAATTGCAAAAAAAAAGTATCTACCAAAACAGAACAGAACTAATCAAATCTAATTTGCCACCAGAAAAGGACCATTTTCTTACAAGAGCATGTTTTTTACACACACAAAAGTAAACAGAAGGAGTAATCGGATTATTTTTTGTCCAACTCTGGAACCAATTAGCTTAAAGAGTACTTGTTTTCAGCCATGTAGCAACCATCATGCTGCCAGACACCGGAGCATACGGGTTAGCGTTGCCACCAGCTCACATCGTCCCCACTTGCCAAGTTATCCTGGATGGTCTGCTAGCGTTCCTGGATCCACCAAACCCTGGAGCACGTACGTTCTTCAAAGCTAGCAACTATGATGATGATGAATTTATGGCGATCAGTGATAATGCAACACAGGGGAGGAGTTTTATTAGAACTCTTATTGTATCTAATGCCATAGCGTATATTTTTTATTGTACTGCATTTTAAATCTTGAATAAATGTTCGTATTTATAACACGCTTTTATTAGCTTTACTTAGAACTATGTATGTAAGAAAATCTTGGAATCTTTTTGGCTCAATTTCCTGTCTTTGATTAGGATTAATTTTTTGCACAAGCTCTGAGTTCTGATGACAATACATGACTAGCTAAGAAAAGTAATTCCAAATCCAATATAGCGGACTCCCTATGATTGGCTGGACTGTCTTTTTGAAATCCACCCCCATGATATGGGTATCAAGTGAAAAGGTAGTACGGTCAAATCGTACAGTCGAGGAAAATGAATGTTTAGCAGGTTGCCATAATTCTGAAATTAGTCTTGCTACATTTTCCGACTGCAAGCGACTAATAACGAACCAAGACATGTCTATAATCGTCAAATAGAAGAAAACAGCATAATTCTATCTTTGTCTGTCTTTGGCATTAACGTCAGTGACAAGTATTGAAGTTGACAGCAATAGGATACTTTAAAAAAAAAATTCAAAAAAAAAATTAAACTGTTTATTTCTGAAGTACAAAATACATACTTAATTCCGTGTATGTTGTTTTTTGACATTTGTTACTCGAACGCACTAACACGACTAATGCCCTGGCCACGACATTGGTCTAAGGCGACCGGCTTATCGGAAAACGTATGGTGCTGCTGCCGATATGGGTACGAGAGGGATCTCGTACCCATATCGGCATCCCGCTCCCGCTCATAGATTCGCTCGCCGCTGGTAGCCTTAGACCAATGTCGTGGCCGCGTCATAAGGACTGATTTTTCAATACCCAGGCCTACCACTGCGAAAATCGAAATTCGTAAATTTCGAGGATTTTTCTCTGTCACTCAAACGAAGGCGTCATTAGAGTGAGAGAGACAAATCCTCGAAATTTACGAATTTCGTTCTTCGCAGTAGGGCCGCAGGTAACAGCAGGGATCGGAAACCGTTATTATTTTCAAACCGTTACCATACGTCAACCCCAAACCATAATCATAAAGTTTTTGTTCTCATTAACCGATACTTCTTAATGTTCTTTGACGGAACGCTTAATGGCCGATTCTGTTCTCAACGAACGGAATAATAACGGTTTTCCTAATTCTGTTGTAAGAGATGAACTGTCATGTCATGTTCTTCTTATAAAGTTTCCGTTACGGTTAATGTTCTTTCAAACGTTTTTGGCCGCGAACGCTACGTTTAGTGTTCTTGGGAACGGAATAATAGTGGTTTTCCTGTCAAAATTGATTTGAACAAATAGACAATCACATGTGGTGCCTATTCTCCGATTAATCGAGATTGAATGTCGTATGGTTTGTATAAGGAAAACGTATTGAAATGACGTTTCGTGTCGTTTACTATTTTAATATTTATGGATACTGGAATAGAGACCCACTAGAAATTTAAAATCTGTTCCAAATTTAAACGCATAACCGAACGTAGTTAACCCTTAATAAGGCATCAGTCACACCTAAATTTCATTGGCTTTGACACTAATTAAATGACAGAATAAGATTCAAAATGAGGTGGTAAATATATTACCATTGCCCTATTAAGGGTTAAGGAAAAAGGACGCAATACACTACAATCTGCCAATTTGTTTTAAATCCTATGTCAAAAGGAAAAGCCATCAATTTAAGCGACAAAGTGGCACCTTTTCGTTCACCTTTTCACCGCCACGTCAAAAAATAAAAGCGAGCAACACACGCCAAGCAACAAATTGCATGTAAACAACTAACTCAACAAAGTAAGTATCAGCTTCGTAGTGTTAAACGAACATATATTTTATCAGTTATATCAATTCATTGGCGGCGAAAAAATGTCCTTACCTACTGTTATCAGGAGGTAATGTTATGATTACAGTCACGTTAATTCCTATAGCAAGGCTAGCATATCTTGTGTTTAACATCAACTTGCCGCCACACTTCTCTTTTTAATCTATACAATTGAAAAAAGACGCGTAGCTGCGAGTTGCTTGTTAATTCAGAGTTTGCAATCTGTCACCAACCTCTTTTGAGAAACTGAACTTGCTTTTCAAAAGAGGTCGATAGATCTGAGTCCGTAGCTATGTTAGCTAACGTGCCGTTTTATTCTCTTTGGTGCCAATCGCTACGCTACGCTGAGCAGGTAGTGTATCGTAGTTTTCTCTCTGTCACTCTTTCTTATTGGTGTGACGAAGACAGTTGAGTTTCGTTCGCGACTGAATTCGCGAAAGCGATTGGCATATTGGCTACACAACCTGTTCATATAATCATTTCATCGCCAACACCGTTAACTAATGTGTCTTGATGTTTTATGAATAAGGCAATTGGACTGGATGCGTCTAAGAGTTACGAATAAATGCAAAGCCATTTGCAGACACCAATAAACTAACATGTTTTACCACAAAAATCAACTATATTCCAAATAGCTGACTGGTGAGTCGTGAGACTGGTGACTTGCTTCAACCTTTTCAACGCCACGTAAAACTATAAAAGCTAAATTTGAACTTTACGCACGTGCATAGTTACATATTATTTTGTGGATGGTGACTTACAAATAGTCTTTGGCGTTGAAACTCTCTTGTTAATCAGTACCTACCAATATATCAGTCATTGTCCAATCTAATTGAAACCTTGTGGACGGCGATAACGGTTATGTTGGTAACACTGTTTCAACGCCAAAGACCGATATACAAGTCACAGATCAATAGAGACCTAGTCGCACTTGCTTATAGTTTTTGACCACAGATAAAATATAGGGAAGATTCCGTGTATTAAGACATACCTGAACAAACTATTGTCATCCTTTACCATCTCAGTATGTATTCCATAAGGAAAAAGAGACAAACAAGGTAGTTCTACTCGGTCGTGAATTATATCACAGACTCCATTTTCTTAATTTTTCTTGAACAATGCTACCAACCTGACTAGACAAAATGTCATTACTATTAGTGTTGTCCAGTCTTCATCGTATGCTTTTATCGGCAATAATAATATTTTTATTTTTATACTCCCCTATGAGTGAACCAAATTTACAACGGCCCTCAGTTCCCGGTAGCCCTGCTATTCCCGGCCATCGTGGTGACGGTCGTGGTCACGGCAGGGTGGAGGGTGCGAAGAATCCCCGGGAGGGTTACGGTCACCACAAACAGCAATTATATCTGGCTACGTATAATGCTCGTTCGCTGAGGGAAGACGTCCATATTGCTGAGCTCGAGTCAGAGTTGGGTAACATTAACTGGCATATTCTAGGCTTAAACGTACAAAAAAGCAAATACGCTTTGATATACACCAAAGCCGCACTCGAGAAATCGAAGATGTGATTAGGCGGAATAAAGGATCGAAGGTATTTGCTAAGCAATTGGGAAGGAGTCATCTGACGAAGCTGACGACATCTGATGGTCGCATTGTCTCATCTAAACCGGATCTGCTCGTTGAAGCTGAGGACTTTTACGGACGCCTGTACTCATCACATGCACCGAAACCCATATCTCTCGCTGTCGATGATAGACGTGCAAAGTTAACCCGCCACTTCACTGATGAGCTACCGGACATCGAGATCTTTGAGATTGAGGCGGCTCTTGAGCAGCTTAAGAACAACAAGGCCCCTGGAGACGACGGTATTACAACTGAGCTTCTGAAAGCTGGAGGACGCCCTGTCCTGGACCAGCTTAGAGGGCTATTTAATGCCGTACTTCAGAAGGGTACAACGCCGACAGCGTGGTCTAGAAGTGTTGTTGTCTTGTTTTTCAAGAAAGGTGATAAAACGCTCTTGAAAAACTATCGACCGATATCACTTCTGAGTCACGTCTACAAGTTGTTCTCAAGAGTCGTCTCAAATCGTCTCAGCCGTAGATTTGACGACTTCCAACCTTCGGAGCAGGCCGGGTTTCGGAAAGGCTTCAGTACCGTGGACCACATTCACACCTTGCGGCAGGTTGTACAGAAAAGTGAAGAGTACAATCGCCCCCTTTGCCTTGCGTTTGTGGATTACGAAAAAGCCTTCGACTCTATCGAGACCTGGGCTGTTCTCGAGTCCCTTCAGCGATGCCAAGTCGATTGGCGATATATCGAGGTGATGAAATGTTTGTATACAGCCGCCACGATGGCCGTCCAAATCCAGGACGTCCAGACAAAACAAATCCCATTGCAGCGTGGAGTGAGACAGGGAGACGTTATTTCTCCGAAACTGTTCACTAACGCTTTAGAGGACGTTTTTAACACACTGGACTGGAACGGACGGGGCATCAATATTAATGGCGAATACATATCACACCTTCGGTTTGCGGATGACATCGTTATTTTGTCTGAATCGCTGGAGGGATTAACGGAGATGCTGCAGAGCCTAGCTGATTCTTCCAGACGTGTGGGCTTGGGGATGAATTTGGATAAGACCAAAATCATGTTCAATTCATTCGTAAGCCCGGCATCGGTTTCCATCGACAATGTTAGCATCGAAGTTGTTCACGAGTACACCTACCTGGGACAGATCGTTCAGCTAGGCAGAAACAACTTCGAAAAGGAAGCTAACAGAAGAATGCAGCTGGGCTGGGCAGCATATGGGAAGCTTCGTCACATCTTCGAGTCGTCACTGCCTCAGTGCCTTAAGTCCAGGGTCTTCGACCAGTGCGTCCTTCCGGTCCTCACTTACGGGGCCGAAACGTGGACTCTTACAAAAGGTCTCGTTCACAAACTCCAAGTTACTCAGCGAGCTATGGAGAGGGCTATGCTCGGAGTTTCTCTGATGGACAAAATCCGCAATCAGGATATCCGTCGAAGAACCAAGGTCACCGACATAGCAACGAGGGTAAGCAAACTGAAGTGGCAGTGGGCGGGACATGTTTGTCGAAGAGCCGATGGCCGATGGAGCAGACGAGTCTTGGAGTGGAGACCGCGAACGACTCGCCCGGTGGGCCGCCCGCCCGCCAGATGGACCGCCGATCTAAAGAAAGTGGCGGGAAGTGGTTGGATGCGGAGAGCTGAGGACCGAGTATGGTGGCGCGAATTGGGGAAGGCCTATGTCCAGCAGTGGACGACTATGGGCTGATGATGATGATGATGAATAATATTTTTACCAAATTAGGTAGCGATGAACAGTGCGAATAAACCTTATTTCCTACCCAGAATCACGATCTTCTGCGATCCTTAATATGTCATGATTTCTAAATCTACACTTTAGGATAAAAATAAAATCACAAAATTAATGAAATATTTTCTTTAATTAAAATGTCAAATGTCATAAGAAGTGTTCTGTCTAAAACGTATGCCACTAGTTGGCGCCACTTAGCGGTAAGGTCCCGCTAAGAAACACAATTACCTAGCCTCAAAGAACAACTAACTAGAAGAAGGTCATTTTATTTTTTTACATAATTTTATTAACTTGTACAAATCATTTAAACACGAAACTATAGGCGCTCTGAGAATTTAGACAAGTTTCTGGACCTGACGCCTCAGTGCTGCCGCCCTGATGAACGGCATTTCAGAAAACCCTCATTATAACATGTTTTACGGAACTTATCATCCCTTAAAGCATACCTAACAATTTTCGTATGATGGCTTCTTTATAATTAATCAGTCTACACAAGTATCACATGAGTGTCATTATTAAACTAAACTTACTTTACTTTCTGGTTGACATGACATTGGATGATTACCAAATATGGTGGGTACTACGTCAGAATGTAATCACTTATGGGTACGCCCTTGCCTGAAACAACAGCTTAAAAATGTGCGGAGCATATTTTTGAATACTTTTTAGGGCACCAGTCGTCTGCCTTTTTGATATTTTTGACCCATATTAGCCTTTGTTCAGTGTCCTGTGGAAAACCTGTTGGAAATTAAAAACATCGATTCATTTTCTGAGTTGGCTATCAATAGATTTATCGATATCACGATCGATCGCTTAAGTACAACACTATGCAATACAGATATTTGAATCCCACTATTTATAATTACATTACGAATGCAAATACGAATGGTTAATTCACAAAGCTACACACATGTATCCGGCAACAAATATTGAATAAGATTTTCAGTTACTTTTACCTTAATAAGGTTCGAAATTTTAAAATTCAAGTCAAAACTAAATTACCGGTGAAACGTAATGTCTTTATTTTGTTCATTCAGGTAACCGTGGCGGTTTTTACACCATGGAACCACACAAGTCATCACTTTTATCACATTCCGTGCACTTATCGAACAGAAATATACATGAAAAGCTTTATTTTAATCACTTTTACTATTTGCGGTTTAGGTGCACTAGTATAGCCAAACAAAGATCGTTGACAGGCATTGCTGGCGTCACCCACAGATATAATAGACTCGGTCTATTAAATTAATAAGTCTATGTTTTTGACAAATTCCTTTGTGACACTTTGGTGGCGTGGATGGAGTGACAGCTGCTGTTTTTGCCGTGGCATTGAAAAGGTTAGTGTTATGATGAGGTAAAAATTGTATTGACAGCGGTATCGTCATAGTTCGTCTCAGTAAACTTAGCACAGGATCAGTGCGACAATATGTCGCCGCGAGATAGATTATCCATCTCCCTTTTATTCATATTGTTGGTAAAAGATAGAAAATCTATACATGTAGCGATAACATACTGACATAGCAATCATGTGCTAAGCGTACAGTATAGTTCGAGAAATATAAATTGAACGTTTATTTTTACTATAATGTAGGTAGAAAGTTACCAATTTATATTTCACGAACTGTACTCTCAGTCGTCGTATGTCAAGTTCTTAAATTGATGCCGTTCTGATTGTGTCACTAATTTTTTATAGTTAGCATATAGTATAGCAAGATAGTAGTTAGAGCAACACACCCAAAGAAGATGTTGACGAAGGCTTAAATGAGCAATATGAAATAGACAATACAACAAATTACCAAAGTTGATATAGTTGACCCCAGTTAAAATGACGAATCAAGAATGGGTGACAAAGACAGATCGGGACCAATTCAAGATTTTAAGAAAAAACAATTGAGACGTCACTGAAAATAAAACTAAGGCTGCGTTTCACCAAACTTTTATTCGAAGAATAACGCTTTCTCTCAGATATATATATATATATACTTATACATAATATATATATATAATATATATATACAGGGTGTTTGGTTAGCGGTGTCGGAGCTTTTAAGGGCTTAAACTACAATCAATTTTATCGATAAATTACCATACAATTTTTTTTTTGTGCGAACGATAATTAAATGGCGGCCATTTTAAAATTTCAAACAGACGAATACAGGCGCACGTGATATTTCTGGAATTATACGTTTGTTATCCATCCAATCCCTGCAAAAAAAATCTCGTTAGAGAGCTCATTAGATAAGCAAACTAATTAGGCTAATCATTTGACTCAACTATTTGAACAACAAGTCTAAAAAATTTTTTTTTTATTCAAATTAGTAAAAAATTCACCTTAATTTTTCAATTAATTTAATTTTGCATGAAAACTAAGGTCGTTAAGATAGGTTTTTGGTGTTGTTATTTATTAGTACAGTATGTTAGCTAAAAAAATAACACCATAATTACAGTTATACCTTAAGTACTTTAGGAATTACAAGTGCTCAAACATACACCAAAACAGCTGCATTTAGCGTTCCCGATTGCAAAATCCATAAACAAATTAATGTCAGCAGTGTACTGACTAGTGAAGTGGCCGCCTTCCATCCATCCAGTACATGTTTGAGCACTTGTAATTCCTAAAGTACTTAAGGTATAACTGTAATTATGGTGTTATTTTTTAGCTAACATACTGTACTAATAAATAACAACACCAAAAACTTATCTTAACGATCTAGTTTTCATGCAAAATTAAATTAATTCAAAAATTAAGGTGAATTTTTTACTATTTTTAATTAAAAAAATTTTTTTTAGACTTGTTGTTCAAATAGTTGAGTCAAATGATTAGCTTAATTAGTTTGTTTATCTAATGAGCTCTCCAACGAGATTTTTTTTGCAAGGATAGGACCGATAACAAACGTATAATTCCAGAAATATCACGTGCGCCCGTATTCGTCTGTTTGAAATTTTAAAATGGCCGCCATTTAATTATCGTTGGCACAAAAAAAAAATTGTATGGTAATTTATCGATGAAATTGATTGTAGTTTAAGCCCTTAAAAGCTCCGACACCGCTAACCAAACACCCTGTATATATATATATATATATATATATGTATGCAGTGCTAAAGTACTATGGAGATTTGACATGACTATTCGAAAATAAGCGTTATATTTCGAATCAAAGTTTGGTCAAATCGACTAAGTGAAACACGACACGTACACGGTCCAGAATCGAAATCTTTGATAGAGTTAACTGGGTTGGCGTGTGTACCCTACTAAAACTAAAAAAGGAAAAAGACTATATATATTCATATTTATTTATTCGTGGTTAGCTTGGTCTTCCACATTCCAGCGTTTCACCGCTGCCGCTGGAGTCAGCATATGAGTATATGGCCGCAGCTGATCTGATGATAACGAGTACTTTTGCGCACTGAGGTTGCAACGCAACAAATACTCATCACTGCTATCTCAAAGGGAAAAGGATTCTTGCTATATCAAAGGGTTCCAGGATGGCTGGCACATACGCGGGTTAGGTCCTCTGGCATGGCATCTTCCACTTTCTTCTATGCTGGTATACCAAGGCATCCATTCAGGTGTCTTCATATCAAAGGGTCCATGGTATCTAAGGCTGTGGAACACGGCACCTCATTAGTTTGATTTGAGCGATTAAAAAAAATTACATTCTTATGGCGGCCTAACTATTTTTAGTATAAAATAGATTATGTGAGAAGCAACACCAAGTATGACTTTTGCGTCTATCTTCATCTAGTTGTTTGCTAGAGCTTCTTGAGTGAGGTTGGTTATTTGGCGGGCAAAATCTTGGCAAAATATAGACATAAATTTTTCAAAACAGGGTGGTATTAAATGAAAAAAAAACCCATGACCTGTAATAAAATGACAACAGTAGATTACATTGATAGTAGTTTTATTGGAAAAAGCTAATCAGAAAATAAGTTATGGCTTTGGGCAATTTTATCCAGTACTTTAGCAAACGGACATTGAAAACATTGCCCATCATGAAAAATAGCCTACAGTTGTCACTTTCAAGTTTTACCACTTTATGAAAATAGCGGAGGGTAATGTTTTTTTCAGTAAATTACGTTTTTATAACTCCGTTATTTTATTTTACGTGTACAAAATGTTCGGAACCAATAACTTTAGGTACTCTCAATTGTCAGTTTCGTTGTCTGCTGCTTCGTTAGTGGGCTGATATTTATATCAATATAATATTATCTTGATTCCCATTCAAAAAATGGTTTTATTATTATTGCATTA